>JAJGRX010000077.1:0-126657 GCA_025461125.1 Carex kokanica
GATGTAAATTCATCTCATCAATTTTTATAATGATTCAAATTCAAATTTTATTTGTAATTTACAAATTTAATAATCGTTAAATGACCCCTCTCTATAACACACTAAACACTAGAAGAAGGGTTTGAGTAATCATTTTGTGATGCTCATAAACTGATTACTTAAGTTGTAAAGAAAAGATTAAGTGCTTTGTGTTTGTCAGATGTTCTTATCAACCTATTTTAGATGGGAAGAAATACTGATGTGTAGGAGCCCACCGTCAGCTATGATTCGAATTGGAAAGTATTGCGGGAGCTCGGATTCCTCAAATTTTGAGTTTTAACTCGGGTCGTCTGCATCAGATTTGGCACGAATATTAAAGAAGTCATTTGAATTTTTCAAATTGGTTTGAATTGATTCTGATTCTAATCATACAGTTCAGATTCAAACTCAAAATTTGAGTTACCTTAATAGATATGGACCCATAACTATATCACCTAAGGTAACTATATCATAAAATTAAGAGTGAGGCTATGGTGCTATGCATAGCACGGATGACTAGTGTACTACAGCTCATATGGTACTTTTTAAAATCCTAACGGTCGATCCGACCGTTCAATGTGATAATCATTGAATATGTACTTGCAACTAAATTTTATATTTTTTTCGATTTTTTTTTACTATTTTTTCCAGATAGGTAGAATTTTGATGGTCCAGAATTTTCAAAAACACTGATTTTTCTACCTATCTAAAAAAATAAGTAAAAAAATTCGAAAAAAATATAAAATTTAGTTTGCAAATACATATTCATATGGATATCACATTGAACGGTCGGATCGACCGTTAGGATTTTAAAAAGTACAATATTGAGCCGTAGTACACTAGCATTGGTGCTATGCATAGCACCATAGCCTCACTCTAAAATTAATATCACGTGAGAGGATATGGAGATAGTGATGTTTTGAAAACTAGGTTGGAATGATGTGATGTTTTGAAGGATGTAGGACTGTAGATTAATTACTGTCCGATCTCTGATGAGCGCCGATCAGAAGAGAGGCCACACGATGAATCACTCGGTCCCAAAGGGCCCAAAATAAGTGAACCCAACATTACTGACTATGATGCTGACCCAGGCCCAAATTAAAGTTGTACGAAAGACCAACAAAAGTTACACACGAGAAGAAATGAAACCTTCTTTCTCTTTCCCTCACTTTTACACTGTTTCTCTCCCGTTCCAATCCTATGTGTACTGACAGGTTTTTAGGATCGACTCGTGTCTATAATTAAGAAAAAAAAAAAACACAGAGAGAGAAGAAATTAGAAGCAGCGATCGGCCGCCGACCCAACTCGTGATTTCTGGTTTCTTGGTCGACCCAAATTGAAACTTTATAACCCATTTCTGAGCCTACCCTCCAAAAAATCTTTTTTATTTTTTTTTATTTTTATCTTTGTTACCCCCTCGTGCACAGTTCCAATTCATCTCTCGATTGAACAAATTGACGCTCTTTTAGTGTGAATTCTCCTCGCCATGGGAGACCTTGAGCCATGGTTGGTCCAATCCAACGGACATTTGTCACAGCCTAACCCAGAGAGCTTGCTCCATCCATACCCGCCAAATCCTGATCCAACGACCATTGATGAAGCCACGTGGCAGCGGGCAGAGGAGGCCGCAAAAGAGGTCCTACGCCTTGTTCACCCAACTATTGCTTCAGAGAAGAGTAGAAAAGCTGTGGTTGAGTATGTGAACCACATTATCACAAAATATATTGGAACCGTGGTAATTATTTTTTTAATTCCTTCATTTCAGTATTAACAATGGCAGGTGATTAGTCTTATTTATTTATTATAAAGTTTGTGAGCCTTAGTTTAAACTTTGGTTGTTTCTTGGTTAGGTGTGACCATTGATTTATTTATGTGCTTGACAGGTTTTAGTTTGCATTTTAGGGCCTAACTTCCGGTAATGCATGTTGAATTAACTGTGCAAATACTTTGACTGTTCGAAGCTATTTTTTAATTTGTTGAATATTTGTGTTTAAAAAAAGGATAGTTAGGGTAAGATCCATACCAGAGACATTTTTGTTGGATGCGTTAGTTTCTTGCACAAGAGAACCTAGTGTTAAATTTTCATCACAGAATAACCAGAATGGTGTTCATATTTTGGGAATCATATGCTTCACAATTGCCTTTCTTTTACTATGGAAGATGGGTTGCAAATTTTTATTTTTTGGTCATTCCACAGTGTGATGCTGTAAATACAAATGATTTTGCATTTAGAAAGCCCAATGGTTGATATAAAAGTGCAACGACTGAATGGCTCATATTATCAGGTTGCAAAAAATTTTGGTCATTCCCAAACTGATATGCTGATAATACTATTGGTTTTGCATCTAGAAAGCCTAGTTAGGAGAATTCTTATTAGTGAACCTAGATTGTAGACATGCGCATTTATGTTAATAATGCATGGAAACAGAATTTTTTTGGCATTCTCGGTTAAAAAAAGAGGGTCCTTAATAGCTAGCTGCATGTCATGGGAATTGAAATAGAAATTTAATGCACGTAGTGTGTTTTGTTTCAGTCAAACATCCCACAATAAGTCTGTTCATTACATGCCTTGTACAAATTTACTTATCAGTAAATGCCTAAATGGCAATGCAGCTTTTCAGTGAGCTCTCTATTTGGAATGAGAAACATATTTCGAAAGTTCTGATGAGTGAAGAAAATAAATATTGTACTTCCCATAATTTTCTTAGTGCACATACAGAAACTCTGATGTTTTTTTCCTTTTTCATTTTTCCGTTCGTACTTTGCATGTATTCAAAGCAAATGTACTTGAACTTATACTTTTAAATGATTGATACTGTTCTAAAATCTAAGAAATAATGCTCTTTAAGCTAACAAACTTGAGTATATTATGTTTTCTGCTTTTCATTTTTGTTTTTTGTTTTCATTTGTTCTCTATTTTGCCATAAGTCGGCATAATCTCCATTTAATAGTACCGACCAATGCACCAATATGTATTTTTCTTTACCATTTTTTTATTGTAGGTATCTCCATTTGGTTCGGTGCCTCTGAAAACGTATCTGCCTGATGGGGATATCGATCTGACGGCTTTGGCAGAGCCCACCTCAGAACATTTGTTGCCTGAGGATGTGTGGAATGTTCTTCAAATGGAGGAGAGAAACCCTTGTGCTACGTATGAGGTCAAGGACGTGCAACTCATCCTTGCTGAGGTTTGTTTTCTTATACTATTTTTCGTAGTTATTTTCATTGTCGAGTCCAGTGTTCAGTGAGAACTATTGAAGTTTGATTTTTTTTTTAAATGGAGAGTTTGACATGGAGTAATTTGAAATTACTGGTTGACTATCATCAAGTTACAAAAACTTAACTGAAATAAAACTGAGAAGTAATTGAAAACTGAGTACTTCTCTGCAAGAAAATGCGACTGAAGGTGGGTTAGTGAACAGCAAAATAAAATTGCTAAACAAGACTAATGGGTACTTGCAAAATAAAATTGAGAAATGCTTCCTTTTGTCAGCTTATTAGATGGAGCTTTTGTTCCCGCATGCAATTCTGCAAAGGCTAAAAAAGACTTTAACCATTTCTGTAACATTTACATTGATGAACGGTTATTTTACAATTTCTGGAAAATGTAGATTTTTTGGGATAATTGAAACAGCATTTGTAAACATTTGCCTTTTTGTTTGTATTGCCTTTTTCCCCTAATAACAGGTGAAACTTGTGAAATGTTTAGTGCAAAATATCGTGGTTGATATTTCATTTAATCAAGTTGGAGGCCTGTTCACTCTCTGCTTCCTTGAAGAGGTGTTTTTTGTTATTGGACCCTTTCTTTCTCATCTATTTCTTTTTTAGTGAGGTGTTTCTTTTTTTTCTTTTAATGTTTGGATTCCTTTTATGTAGGTGGATGTTCTGATAGGAAAAGATCATCTTTTCAAGCGTAGCATCATGCTAATAAAATCATGGTGTTACTACGAAAGCCGAATCCTTGGGGCCCACCATGGCCTGATCTCGACTTATGCTTTGGAAACACTTATTATATATATTTTTCACCTTTATCACAAAACTCTTGACTCTCCCCTAACGGTGAACATTTATTTCATGCTTGATTATCCTTTTCACACTTACTAACAATTGAAATTCTAGCAAGAAAACTCGAACCACACTCACGTTTTTTTTTTTCTCATTCATTGCCTTCTTGTAGGTTTTGTACCATTTTTTGGATTACTATAGTAAATTTGACTGGGAGAATCAGGGTATCAGTGTCCATGGACCCATATCTCTTGCATCCTTACCTGAAATAGTTGGTAAGTAAAGCTCAACCCTAAAAAAAAATAGTAGGTAAGTAAAACTAAGGAACTTACTGTTATATTAAACAATAGGTTTTATTTTTACTGTTGTAATATTTTTTTTTTTGTATTACTGTCTTAAAATAAAAGCTGAAACACCAGCGGTCCCTGCAAGTGACCTGCTAATACAAGAAGACTTTGTGAATCGATGTTTGGAACGATACCAGGTTAAGATACCGAATAGACCTATTGATGTCAGAGGTTTCTGCCGCAAGAGTTTAAACATTGTCGATCCGTTGAAACCAACAAATAATCTCGGTCGCAGTGTCTGCAGAGGTTAGTTTTTATTGTTTTCTATTGTTCTATCTATGAGGGAGCATCCTTCCAGTTTTCCAATTTGTCCCAAGGTAGCCCCAATTGGGCCTCTGTCAGTTGAGCTTCTTAAATTAAGTATACAATCAAGGCCTAATTAATTAATTCCAAATAAGTCTAATTATGCAATATGTAGATATTTAGCCATCAATGTAAGCTTCAACATTGAACTTTTCATAATAATAATGCAACTCCATTTGTTTTTCCTTCTATATAACCCGAAACTGGATTCAATTTTACCAGAACTCTTAGTTGCAACCAACAATTCAACCGAACTTCTGACAATTCTAAACTTCTGTGAAAATTCAGGCAACTTCTACAGGATACGCAGTGCCTTTGTTTTTGGGGCCCGCAAGCTGGGCCATATACTAAGTCACCCTGCTGACTCTATCCCTAATGAGGTCAGCACCTTCTTTCGCAATACCCTCGAGCGCCATGGCTCTGTGGGTCCCCGTCCTGACGTTCCCGAACAAGCCTCCCCTTCTCCCTATGCAGATATTGAGGCATCCCTTGCACAGATGTCAATACACTATCCTAACGGTCTCATGCCAGATTATAGACCATTTGGCTACCCCCACCATCTCGCACCGAATTATCCTAATGGTTCTTCACAGTTCGTCAATGAAGATAACTTTAACAGGTCGGGTGGGCCTGAGCCTGATTCGTCAGAGTCCGGCTCAGCATCTCCCTCGGAGGAACCTTCAGAGCCTGATGGGTTTTCTGATATAACTGGTAACAATGAATTGAATGCAATGAATCTTTTCTTCGCAATGAATCTTTTGGAGAACAAGCAGCCCGACTCGTTCATCTTACCGGGTCAATCTACGGGACCGGATTCTAGTCCTGTGGTGCCCGTTGTGTACACGCCGTTTATGGGTAACAGGTATGGGAGAAGAGGCATGTATGGGTATCCGGGGGTGAATGGTGTCGTGCCTGGTCCACATTTTGCAGCGGGCCCCATTGGATATTATGTCCTGAGCCCACAGATTGTCTCGCCAACTGGCAGCCATCATGTCGCAGATGATCCACCCAAGACAAGGGGGACTGGTACATATCTCCCATTGTCGGTAAGAAATTTATTCGATCTCCTTTCTTCTAGTAAAACACTAATAATACAATATTGTTTTATTTTAAGAATCACTTTTTTAAATGCAAGGATAAGCTACAAATTCCGTCAAACAGTTTTGGGGAAATTTACATGTCTCGACTTGTGTATGCAAACCATCAGCAGTACATATAAGACTATTAGACAAAAGGAAATAGTAGAATAGAATTATATAATGTATCTGTAGTTCCTTTCGTGAAAAGTTCTTAGTATTTAAATCCAGGAGCAATTTTCAGTAGTGCCTGACCACTGTACAGGCAACCTTGTATAGTTCTATCTTAACTGCAGTAACCTGAGGAGTCCGCATTGTCTGCATTAACTCAAAAGAGCATATTTTGAGTTAACGCATCTCGACCGTCTGATTTTAAATGGAGCCAATCTGGCCACAGCCTATAATTCAAGGCCCTTTAATATTAGTGTAGATCTAGTCCGCACGAATCTTAAAGCGAATTGGACGGTCCAGATACATTAACTAAGATTCTTTTTTGAGTTAATGCAGAGGATACGAATTCTAACTAGAGTCCATATATTTTCTCCTGAATTGTTGCAGCATCAGAGAAAACACCGCCATCAACAGCAGCAACACCGAGACCGGGTATATCCAAGAGGCAAATCCCGGAATTCGGTCCGGTCAGACCCACAATAATGCATTTAAGATGTTACTAATGCTTCGGTAGTGATGTTGTATCATAATCTAATAAAAGAGGGTTTTTTTTTTTGTATCTTCTTAGCTATGCCACGCACGTCTTTTTGACAATTTGAATCTCCTCCTACGCTGATTTTGTATAATCTAACAGTTCATAGTTTTTACTGGAGTATAAAAACATAATGCATTTAATGCTTCCATGGACTGCTTTATTATTGTGTAGGTTCACCTAATGTAAGGCATAGATTCTTTCACATTGTGCGATTCTCGTTAGAAATTTTGTGCATAGTTTGGCATTGTATTTAATATGATAGTCTTTATCGTATTTTAAAAATTCAGTTCCTCTAGCGTATCTTTATGTTTTCAAAGCAAAATCCGAAGAACAACTCTAATTATTGGTAACAAGCATGAAAACTATAAAAACTATGAGATTTCATTATGATAATGATATATGAAATGACTTGCAAATTAGTGACCGAACTGAAACGAGAAAACGAGCTAAGCACGAGCTCATTAGATTTCCAGACCTGAATCGAACAAGCAATAGGCTCAGATTGAGTTTGGTCCAACTAAAATTAATCTGGACCCTTAATTTCTCATGCAATAGCCTCAGCCCTCAGATGGCTGAGAGGGCAAAATGCCATGTCGGCGCGCGCAAAAGAGATTGAGAGAACAGGAGAGGCCAGACCAAGAATCAATCATTCTCTAGAGGCCCAAAATAGGTGAACCCAACATGAAACTGTCCATGATACAGGCACAAATTTCACAAATTTCTCAAAAGTTTTTTATTTTTTATTAAAGAACAACAAAATTTACACACGAGAAGAAACCTTGTTTCTCTCTTTGCCTCACTTTTACACTTTCTCACTCTCCTTCCAATCCGTCTTTTCTTCCCCTCTCTCTGTACTGACAGGTTTTCAGGATCGATTCGCGCCTCAGAGAAAACGAGAAAAATCAGAAAAGAAAATTTGTGTTTATAATATATAGCGATCCGCCGCCGACCCATGTCGTGATTTGTGGTTTCTTTGTCGACCCAGATTGAATTTCCGACTAAAAATCCCATTTCGTCAATTACCCAAATCGCCATAACCCATTTCTGAGCCTCACCTCGAAAAAGTTATCTTTTTTTCTCTTTTCCCCCCTTTGCGCAGTTCCAATTTATCTCTCGATTGAACAAATTAGCGTCCTTTTTAGTGCGAGTTCTTCTCGCCATGGGAGACCTTGAGCCATGGATGGTCCAATCCAACGGACACCTGTCACAGCCTAATCCAGAGGGCTTGCTCCATTATGGGCCCAATCCTGATCCGACAACCATTGATGAAGCCACGTGGCAGCGGGCTGAGGAGGCTGCGCAGGAGGTCATACGCCATGTTCACCCAACTAATGCTTCAGAGAAGAGTAGAAAAGCTGTGGTTGAGTATGTGAACCACATTATCACAAAATATATTGGAACCGTGGTAATTACTTTTTTTAATTCCTTAATTTCAGTATCAACACTGACAGGTGCTTAGTTTTATTTATTTATTGTAAAGTACAGCCTTAGTTTAAACTGGTAGATTTTTGGGTTAGGTGAGACCATTGATTTATTTATATACCTAACAGATTTTAGTTTCAATTTTAACCTGGGATGAGTATATCTGTAGCTTATGGGGTTTATGGCAGGTATTGTTAATATATTAACTTATAAATAGGAAAGTGAATCCAATCTGATGCTGGTCATTCCATTAACTATTTAAAACCTTTCGACTTTTATAATGTTTATCTGCTGTAGGGCATGTTGAAATAACTGTGTAAATATTTTAACTTTTATATTTTGCTGTAGGGCAAAGTTGTCTCAGTTAGGAGGATTATTAAAAGTGAATCTGGATTGTAGACATGCACATTTATGTTAGTAATGCACGGAAACAGTAAAAATTTTGCCATTCTCGATTAAAAGTAGAGGGTCCTTAATAGTTGCGTGTCATTGGAAATGAATAAGAAATTCAATACATGTAGTATGTTTTGTTTCAGTCAATTCTAGTCTGAAGACATGGTAATAATTTCATCATTAAACGACTGGAGTGCTTTTAGTTTGCATGTAATCTGTAGGGTCACTAGTAGTGCACGTACAGAATTTTGGGTATTTTCTTTTATCCTTATTCATTTTTACATTCGTACTTTGCACTTACTCAAATCAAATGTACTTCAACTTAATACTTCTTAAATGATTAATACTGTTCTGAAATCTAACAAACATGAGTATATTCTGTTTTTCTTTGTTTTTATTTTTTTTTGTATTCATTTGCTCTCTAATTTTGCCTTTGGTCGGCATCTCCATTTAGTAGTACCAACCAGTGCACCAATATGTATTTTCTTTAGTTATAGGTAGGTAAGTATCTCCAACATTAACTTTTTTACCATTTTTTTTCTTGTAGGTGTCTCCATTTGGTTCGGTGCCTCTAAAAACGTATCTGCCTGATGGGGATATAGATCTGACGGCTTTAGCAACGCCGAACACAGAACATTTGTTGCCTGAAGATGTATGGCATGTTCTTGAAATGGAGGAGAGAAACCCTCATGCTATGTATGAGGTCAAGGACGTGCAACTCATCCTTGCTGAGGTTTGTTTCCTAATACTTTTTTTCATAGTTATTTTCATTTTCAACTCCAGTGTTCAGTGAGAACAATTGAAATTTCAAATTTTTTTAAAAGGAGTTTGGGCATGGAGGAATTCAAGATTACTGGTAGACTATCATGAAGTTGCCAAAACTTAAATAAAACTTAAAAGTTGCCAAATAAATTAAGAAATGCATCTTTTTGTCAGCTTATTTTGGAGCCTTTTTATCCCCGTGCGCTTCTCAAAATGCCTCTTGAATATTTTACAATGATGAATGGTTATTTTGCAATATCTCGATAATGTAGGTAGTTTTGGGATAATTGAAACAGGAATTGTAAACTCTTTTTTTTTAATTGCCTCTTTGCCCTAATAACAGGTGAAACTTGTGAAATGTCTAGTGCAAAATATCGTGGTTGATATTTCATTTAATCAAGTTGGAGGCCTTTTGACTCTGTGCTTCCTTGAAGAGGTGTAATATCTGTTTGTTACACCCTTTCTTTTTCGCTTAGTTCCTTTCGGTGAGGTGTTTTCTCTTCTAATTTTTGGATTCCTTTTATGTAGGTGGATGTTCTGATCGGAAAAGATCACCTATTTAAGCGTAGCATCATGCTAATAAAGTCATGGTGTTACTACGAAAGTCGAATCCTTGGGGCCCACCATGGCCTGATCTCGACTTATGCTTTGGAAACACTTATTATATATATATTCCACCTTTTTCACAAAACCCTCGACTCTCCCCTTGCGGTGAACATTTCTTTCATCTTTGATTGATCTTTTGCACGCCTAGTAATGATTGAAATTATAGCAAGAAAACTCGAGTCATATTCACTGTTCCTTTTTTTTTCCTCATTCATTTTCTTCTTGTAGGTTCTGTACCGTTTTCTGGATTACTATAGTAAATTTGACTGGGATACTCAGGGTATTAGTATACATGGACGGATAACTCTTGCATCCTTGCCTGAAATAATAGGTAAGTAAAACTGAGGAATTTACTGTTATATTATTAATAATAGGGCTATTTTTACTGTTGTAAACCTTTTTTTAATAACTGTTTTAAAATAAAAGCTGAAGCACCAGAGGTCCCTGCAAGTGACCTGCTATTACAAGAAGACTTTGTGAATGGATGTTTGGAACAGTACCAGGTAAAGATACCAAATAAACCTAATGATGTCAGAGGTTTCTTCCGCAAGAATCTAAACATTGTCGATCCGTTGAAACCAGCAAATAATCTCGGCCGCAGCGTCAGCAGAGGTAAGTTTTTATTGTCTTCTATTGTTCTCTCTTTGATATAGCATCCTTCCAAAGCCCAAGCTAGCCCCCAATTTGGAATCTGCATCCCCTGAGATATCTCAAACTTTGAGTTGATATGTCAGAAACCCGGACCATTCAAATCTTTTCTGCACGAATCTCAAAGCACAATAGTACTGACTCCGTGCATTTTGAATAGGCACCGGAAAAAAATTTGGCCCGGCTTTATATTAACTGAAAATTTGAGATATCTCAGAGGATACAGACTCCCCAATTTGGGGGGCCTCTGTCATTTGAGATTCTTACATCAAGTTCACAATCAAGGTCTAATTAGTCCCAATTAAGTCGAATTAAGTGTAAGCTAGATATTTAGTCGTAAATGTAAGCTTCAACATTGAACTTTTCATAGTAACAATCCAACTCCATATGGCTAAATTATATTCAATTTCATCACAACCTGGGGCGGAGTTAGATATTAAATGGGAGTCAAATATTATACCAAATGATGATATTATAAACATAAAATTTTAACCGTAGAGGTCACAGTGAAACAAATCTTACATATGTATGAGGTTTTAATATAAACTTTTTTAAAACCCGTATACTTGTATAATTTGAAAAAAAAAAAAAATAGGGGACATTGCTCCCCATTTATTCCACTTCGATCCACTGATGACCACAACTGTTAGTTGCAACTTGCAACCAACAATGTAGCCCAACTTCTGACAATTCTAAACTTCTTTAAAATCAGGAAACTTCTACCGGATACGCAGTGCATTTGTTTTTGGGGCCCGCAAGCTGGGCCAGATAATGAGTCTCCCTGCTGACTCAATCCCGGATGGTGTCAGCACTTTCTTTCGCAATACCCTCAAGCGCCATGCCACTGGTAGGCCCCGTCCTGACGTTCCCGAAGAAGCCTCCCCTTCTCCCTATGCAGATATCGAGGCATCCCTTGCACAGATGCAAATCCATTATCCTAATGATATCCTTCCAGATTTTAGACCAAATGGCTACCCCCACCATCTTGCACCACACTATCCTAATGTTTCTCCACAGTTCGTTCCTGAAGAGAACATTAACGGGTCGAGTGGGTGTGAGCCTGATTCGTCAGAGGCCGGGTCAGCATCTCCCTCGGAGGAACCTTCAGAACCTGACGGTTTTGCTGATATAACTGGTAACAATGAAAGAAATGTAAAGAATCTTTTCTTCGCAGTTAATCTTTCTGAGAACAGGCAGCCCGACTCGTTCATGTTACCGGGTCAACCTGTGGGACCGGACCCCAGCCCTGTGGTCATTGCATACAGGCCGTATATGGGTGGCAGGTTTGGGAGAAGAAGCATGTATGGGTATGCAGGTCTGAATGGTGTTGTGCCTCCACCACATTTCGCAGCAGGCCCCGTTGGATATTATGTCCTGCCACAGATTGTTTCGCCATCTGGCAGTCATTATGTCACAGATGATCCACCCAAGACAAGGGGGACTGGTACATATCTCCCATTGTCGGTAAGAAATTTATTATTTATTTTATCTCCTTTCTTCTAGTAAAACACTATTTCAATTTGGTTTTATTTTAAAAATTCCCTTTTATTAACACAAGGGTAAGTAGAAAGTCCATGAAATAAGTTAAGGGGAATTTATATGACTCAACTTGTGTATACGAAGTATCACTAGTAAGAATTAAGACTATTTGTCAAAGAAATTATTAGAATGGGATTACATAATGTATCTGCAATTCCTTCCTTTCATGAATAGTTTTAATGATTAAATCCAGGAGCAATTTTTTAATCAAGCCTGATCACAGTACAGGCAACCTTGTATGTTAGTACTATCTTAACAAAGTAATTAGAGTCCATTATATATTTTCTCCTTAATTTTGGCAGCATCAGAGACAACAGCACCAACAACAGCAACAATATCGAGACCGGGTACATCCAAGAGGCAAATCCCGGAATTCAGTACGGCCAGACCAAGTGGATACCATACCTGAACTGGTACCTGCTAAAGAAACAATCCTTGATTCTCCATCCACACAGGTAAATCAACCACCTCCACCCCCACCTCCACCACCTCCTCACGTCCCTTACCAAGCCCCTAAAGAACGGTGGGTCCCACGCCCAGTAATGAACAATAGAGGTGGGAATAGCAGGCCGCTATTCCCACAGGAGCAGCAGGTTGAGTTTGGGTCGCTTGGGTCTGTTGTGCTTCCTACAAACGGTCCGAATTACCCTGTTGGCATGCGATCCCCACCACCGCCGTCAGTGCCAGCTGTTGTACCGGATGGGCGAAGATCAAGCAATGGGGAACCTTCACTTGGGAACAGACCTTATATGGCCCCAAATAGGAGGAGGTATCTTTCTACAACTTGACCTTATTTGTGCAATTCTATTTTTTGTGGTACTAATCAGAGTGCTTAGAGATAGCGTGCTGTTAATTTTGTGAGTAGTACCTTAGTAGTATACAGGTGCAACCATGAGAGTAATAATAAACTTCTCATTACAGAATTTGTTAGATAACAACTGTATTATGACCAAATTTGTTGTAGATATGTTGTTTTTGGTCAGAATTGCCACCGTTTTTTTCTTGAATTTTTTAAAGGAAAAATATGTGGTATAATTTTTTTCAGGAATAACCAGACGTACAGACAGAAAGACGAAGGAGACTTCAGGCCTCTTTCAAGATGAAGTAAAAAAAAAAAAACCAACAATAACTAGGAAACTGATCTATCTTAGCCGAAGTTCTAGGTGTTGGACGGATAAAAAAAAAAAAATAAGAGGAAAAGAGGAAAAGAATAGTAAAAAAATCTGAAGCGAAGGATAAAGAAGGGCGCAGGTAGATCCGTGCATGTCCGATCTTGAAATTGTTAAACAAATAGTTACATTTTTGTGGTCTCCATCTCTGTACATTCGTATAATAACCTTTCTGTAGCTCCGATTTGTATCCTAGCCTCCCACCAAAAACAAAAATGAGCATTGTAAGCAAAATATGTAGTATTTTTTTTTTTTCTTTTTAGTTGTAGGAGGGGATCTTGGTATTGCTTGCATTGTGCTTGATGGTTTTAAATTTATATGGTGAGGTGGCTTAGTTGATGCAAAACTAGACATCCCTAGTGTATCTGTTTTCTTTGGGTTTTTTTTTTTTTCCAAGGACAAAATTTTCCCTTTGTGCAATCTAGAGAATATAGTTTGACTGACATGGTTAGAGTGGAAAAAATGTGCCGTGCCGTGACTAACACATCGTGATTTTGGTCTCGTGTGCCGTGCCGTGACCAAAATATCAAGGGATGGTCACGGCACGCGAATGGTCACGCCACGTAAGTCACGCCGTGCCTAACGTGCCGTGACCATACGTGACTCGTGTGACTCGTGTGACCATTTAATCATAATTTAGGTTAGTTTATTCAAGATTTACCATTAAATCAATATCTAATGGTTCTAATTACACGTGACTCGTGTGTCTACGTGTCGTGTCGTGACTAAATTTTTCACGTGCCGTGTCAAAGTTTCAAAAGATGGGCACGGCACGGGACACGCAAATTACGGCACGTAACTGACACGTGTGCCGTGCTGTTCTGTGACGGAACCGGCTCTGCCGTGCCATTTTTTCCACTCTAGACATGGTGTTCATTGTTTATGGTCAATTTGTGCAATCTAGAGAACATAGTTAAGGAACGGACCTATGAGCATAATTGTTTTTTCTTATCAACCAAATGCAAATAACTTTAACTATTTTAAAGTTTCTAAAAGATGTGTATAACTACATTATTTGTTGTGTCATGATTAACATTAATTAAATCAACTTTGATTTTATTTTTTGATTCCCTATCATATGATCAAATTGTATAGTTTTTGGCCCAATTAGTATAGGAAAAAAAAAACCTCTACATTTCTTCCTCAAAAACCCCTAAGAAAAAAAAAACGGCTATCAAACAAATTTCAAAGCATATTTAATATTGAACTCATTTTGTTCAGAAGAGTATAGGAAGAAAAAAAATGCAAACCGATGTAGGTAATGGGAGATATACACGTTCAAAATACAGACATACTAATTTGCTAAAGATGCTATAATTATTATCATTTACAAGGGCTTCTGTGAAAAAAGCTTGGGGTCTAATAATTATTATTCTGTAATTATTATCAGTTTCTTTGCGGAGACCATAAAGGGAAAAGCTTGAGGTTCTAACTTTGTAGTTTTTCATGTTGCGAGAATGAAACAAACTTAACAAACACTTCAGTACCAATCTCTATATCAATAGGAACACACTTGATCTGAAGAGGGAAACCGCGTCAGGTTCACGTGTCGCATGATCCACACACATGCAAGGGGAGCACGAGTGTGTATTGTTTTGTATAATTACATGATTAATAGTTTAATACATAGAATTGTCGTTAGTTAATTCTAACATGCTATTTGAAAAATTAAACTATAAGATTTTCAAACCATTATGTCATAATAGCTTATTTTTTCGCTCAATTTTGATTTTGAAGCTGCTAGCTACTGTTTTTTTTTTTCTTAAAAAAAGGTTATGCATTTTGTAAGAAAATTATCAATATAGCAATCAAATGAAAATTGAAATTTTATGAAAAATATATCAAATAGTATAGAAAATTATGTGAACAAAAAAATTAATTTCTTAATTAGTACCTACCATAAAATTGGAATTTTAAAGTGCATTCGATTTTAATTAGTAAAATAAAATAACTTTAAATAAGGGCAAACTCGGCATATGTACTAAAAATTGATTAGAACTAAGGTGCTCTTAAGCTCACCAAGCCCTTTGTGAGCTTAACTCAAAAAACTATCGGATTGACTTCAAACGATATTTTCAAACCGTTAGATGTTCAATCTATATTAAAATGTGCTTGGAGACCAAATTTTACTTTTGAAATTTTTTTACTATTTATTAAGATGGTTTGAAACCCGCTGTTTTTATTAAAATTCTGCACCATTGGAAAACAGCGATTTTGAAACCATCTTAATAAATAGTAAAAAAATTCCAAAAAATGTAAAATTTGGTCTCCAAGCACATTTTAATATAGATTGAACATCTAACGGTTTGAAAATATCGTTTGAAGTCAATCCGATAGTTTTTTGAGTTAAGCTCACAAAGGGCTTGGTGAGCTTAAGAGCACCTTAGTTCTACTCCTAAAAATTTATCTATCCTCTCAATAAGAAATGTACTATTTTGAGTGCTGGATTTTTTTCCTTTTTTTTCTCAAAAATATATAAAATTTGATCTCCAAGCACATTTTAATATAGATTGAATATTGAACGGTTTGGATGGACTGTTTGAACTTTAAAAAATGTAAAACCGAACCATTTGTTCCACGGTCTATAAACAAACATTTTAATATTAGCCAACCTCTATATATATATTTTTATAATTTTTATTTTCAATTATTACCATATAAGAACGGATAAGAATAGTCTTTATACGTACTCTAATTAATGCCTGAATTGAATTATTATATTGTGTGAATCTCGTTTGAAAATGTTGTGTTCAATGTGATATTCTGGATCTTAATTTAAAAATACAAAATTCTCCAATTTTCATACCGAAGTCGAAAAAAAAAATACAAATTTACTCTTTTATTTACCGTTATCTTTATATGATTGTGATAAATAAAAGGAAACTGATATGAGTACCTGCACTGTACCCACGCCTAAACTGTCATGACTGCTTGCGGGGATCGCAACTATTCAAAACTGTAATTTTGTTTTACAAATTTTAATAGTAACACTGTGAAGTATATAGCTCAAATAGGACAAGTATTCATACCTATACAATGAACTACATATGATATATGAATTTTCCTAAAATAACAGCGCCGGTACTGTAGCGTGGGTACTGAAATAATTATTCTTGTAATTTTGTTTTACAAATTTTAATAGTAACACTGTGAAGTATATAGCTCAAATAGGGCAAGTATTTATACCTATACAATGAACTACATATGATATATTAATTTTCCTAAAATAACAGTGCGGGTATTGTAGCGCGTACAGTGTGCATACAGTACGGGTACTGTAGCGTGGGTACTGAAATAATTATTCTAAATAAAATGACTTCCAATAGATCTTAAATTAAAATTTTGGTGGATGTAGAACGATTTATGGCTCTTTTTTCATCTTAAAAACGGGTCGGCGGAAGCTTTAATGTGTTTTTTTATTATTTTTTTACCGTTTGAATCACTAAATTAATTCGAAAACTTATAAATTTGATATGTAAATACACCACTTGCGAAGTAAATCGGTTTTAATAGTTTGAAATCGTCGTTTGAAGTCAATCTGATAGATTTTAGAGTTAAACTCGTAAAAAACTTGACTGATCCCTACATATGTATTTCAGACTTCAAATTATGTTTTCTTGAATATATATCATATATGGATTATATGTATGTCGTTCATGGTACCAAATTTTATTACTGGTTTTTTTATAATGTTTTAATTTTCTTATTATTGTGAGTACATTTTTTAATTTAAAAATTTGTAGAAATGTTAATAAAAAGTTAAAAACTGTAAAACTTGAAACCTATAAAAATTTGATACGTAGAACACATTAAGCAACTTGATTAACCGTTCGGACATGAAAACACATAATTTAAATTACTTGTATATAAATCGAAATATAAATATGTCATAAATGTATGTAAGCTCTTGAACTTCTGTACAAAAATAAAACGGAAAGAAACCGTTGCCTTACAAGCTATCCATGATGTATGCATGGCGTGTGTAAAACAGAATTTTAAATTTTCAAAAATATATTAAATATTTTACAAAGAATAAGAAAGATGATTTTTTTTTTATCTCAATGTCATATGAGGAACAAATTACTTTATATATTTCTGAAAATGTCATGTTGCCGCCTGTGTGGCTGTGTGTGTTGTGTGCTGTGTGCGCACAAGAGGAAGGAGAGGCCAGACGGACCAAGAATCACTCTTTCCCCAATGAGGCCCAAAATTGGTGAACCCAAATTTTCAAAAAGAAATCGAAGAGTCGGACGTTCGATTTGTTATAAGATTCGTGCTCCCGAGTAGATTCACGAAATAGATAATAATTTAATTTCGACACGAATCTTAATGCGGATCGTACGTGGGAAAGAATTTGGTCCGACGCACAAATTAAAGGTTTTCTGAAAGAACAACAAAATTACACACGAGAAGAAACCTTCCTCCCTCTTTCCCTCACTTTTACCCTTTCTCACTCTCCTTCCAAATTCCAATCCGTCTTTCTCCTTTCCCTCTGTACTGACAGGTTTTGCGGATCGACTTGAGCCTGAGAGAACCAGAAAAGTTTCAAAAGAAATTGTATTTTTTGTATTGGGAAGGTATTAATTAAGAGAAGAGAGAGAGAGAGAGAGAGAGAGAGAGAAATAAGAAGCAGCGATCCGCCGCCGACCCAAGTCGTGATTTCTGGTTTCTTGGTCAACCCAAATTGAAATTCCGACTAAAAATCCCATTTCGTCAATACCCAAATCGCCATAACCCATTTCTCAGCCTCACCTCGAAAATTCTTTTTTTTTTCTTGTGCACAGTTCCAATTTATCTCTCGATTGAGTAAATTAGCGATTTTTTAGTGTGAGTTGTTCTCGCCATGGGAGACCTTGAGCCATGGCCTGTCCAATCCAATGGCCACCTGTCAGAGCCTAATCAAGAGGGCTTGCTCCAGTCATACCCGCCGAATCCTGATCCGACGGCCATTGATGAAGCCACGTGGCAACGGGCTGAGGCGGCTGCGCAAGAGGTCATGCGCCATGTTCACCCAACTATTGCTTCAGAGAGTAGTAGAAAAGCTGTGGTTGAGTATGTGCACAACATTATCAGAAAATTTATTGGAAGTGCGGTAATTATTTTTTATTTTCTTGATTTTAGTATTAACACCAGGAGGTACTTAGTCATATTTTTTTTTTTTATTGTAATGTTTGTGAGCTAAAGTTTAAACTTTTGTAGTTTCTGGGCTAGGTGAGACCATCCATTTATTTATATACCGACAGATTTTAGTTTGAATTTTAACTTTGATATTGTTATTATAGTAACATTTTATAGTACTAATCTGCTGTAGGGCCTAACTTCTGGTTGTGCATGTTGAATTAACTGTGTAAATATTTTGACTGTTCGAAGCTATTTTTTTATAATTTGTTGAGTAATTGTATTTTCAAATTGAAGTAGAATGTTGCATGATCCATACCCATCATTGCAAATAACACAAAATAAATAATTCAATTGTTGGGTTAATGAGTTTGGAATATGTTAAGATATATTTAAAAATAATAGTTAGGGTAAAATCTTTACCAGAGATAACTTTGTTGGATGAATTAATTCTTTGCACGAAAAAACCTTCTTGTTTGTATTTTTAGAATCATATCCTTGACAAGTATTTTTTTTTAAACCATGAACAGACTTATTGTGGGGTCTCAATATCGCAAAATAAGATTGCGGGATACTGGCTAAAAAATGTTCATTAGGAGAATTCTTAAAAGTATATCTAGATTGTAGACATACGCATTCATGGTAACAATGCATGGAAATAGAAGAAATTTTGCATTCTCAGTTAGAAGAATAGGATCCTTAATAGTTACATGTCGTGGAAACTGCAAAAGAAATTTAATTCATGTAGCGTGTTTTAATTTAGTCAACTCTAGTCTGAAGACATGTCAATAATTTCATCACTAAAATGACTGGATTGCCTTTAGTTGCTTGCAATCCATAGGCATTACTAATAGGTGCCAGTCAGATTTATCAAAGGCAGTAACCCGCAATATTATTTTGCGATATTGATACCTAACAATAAGTCTGTCCATTACATGACTTATTAGTAAATGGCAATGCAGCTTTTCAGTGAGCCCTCTATTTGGAAATATGGTATCAAAACTATTGATGAGTGAAGAAAAGATATATGATTGTTTCCATAGATGTCTTAGTACACATGCAGAATTTTTGAATTTTTTTCTTTTATCCTTTTTCATTTTTTCCGTTCTTACTCTGCATGTGTTCAAATCAAATGTACTTGAAACTTATAATTCTTAATTGACTGACACTGTTTCTGAAATCTGAGAAAGTATGCTATTTAAGCTAAGAAACTTAAGTATATTCTATATACTGTATTCATTTGTTCTCTAACAATAACTCTCTTTTGCCTGATTTTTTTTCTTGTAGGTATCTCCATTTGGTTCGGTGCCTTTAAAGACGTATCTACCTGATGGGGATATAGATCTGACGGCTTTGGCGGAGCCCACCTCAGAACATTTGTTACCTGAAGATGTGTGGAGTGTTCTTCAAATGGAAGAGAGAAACCCTTGTGCTAAGTTTGAGGTGAAGGACGTGCAACTCATCCTTGCTGAGGTTTGTTTTTTTATGCTAACTTTTATAGTGTTTGGTAAGAATTATTGAAATATGAAAATTCTTAAAGGAAGAGTTTATGCATGGAGTAATTCAACATTACTGGTTCACTTTCATGAAATTGGAAACACTTTAACTCAGAAAAATGATAAAGTGAATAAACTGAGTATTTTTCTGCAAGGAACTGTGACTAAAGGTGGGTTAATGAACAACAGAATAAAATTGCAAAATATGACTAACAAGTAATTACAAAATAAAATTGAGAAATGCTTCCATTTGTCAGCTTATATAGTAACTTGAGCACAGTATTTGTGCACATTTGGTTTAAATACTGTTGTATTGCCCCTTGCCCCTAATAACAGGTGAAGCTTGTGAAATGTCTTGTGCAAAATATCGTGGTTGATATTTCTTTTAATCAAATTGGAGGCTTATTCACTCTCTGCTTCCTTGAAGAGGTATTTCTATTTATTTGTTAGACCTTTTTTTTTCCTATCTATATCCTTTCACTTTTTTCTCTTTTAATGTTTAAATTCATTTTATGTAGGTGGATGTTCTGATAGGAAAAGATCACCTTTTCAAGCGTAGCATCATGCTAATAAAGTCATGGTGTTACTACGAAAGCCGAATCCTTGGGGCTCACCATGGCCTGATCTCGACTTATGCTTTAGAAACACTTATCTTATATATATTCCACCTTTTTCACAAAACGCTCGAGTCTCCCCTAGCGGTGAACACTTCTTTCATTTTGATATATCTTTTTCTTGCTTATTCATTGGAATTATAGCAAGAAAAGTCGAGTAATACTCAATGTTCCTTGTTTCATTGCCTTCTTGTAGGTTTTGTACCGGTTTTTGGATTACTATAGTAAATTTGACTGGGAGATTCAAGGTATCAGTGTACATGGACCCATATCTCTTGCATCCTTACCTGAAATAGTAGGTAAGCTAAGCTCCAGGACTTACTGTTATATGTAAATAATAGGTTTTATTTTTACTGTTGTAATCCGTTTTTTTTTATTAATTAATGTCTTAAAAATAAAAGCTGAAGCACCAGATGTTCCTGCAAGTGACCTGCTAATACAAGAAAACTTTGTGAATCGATGTTTGGAACGGTACCAGGTCAAGATACCAAATAGACCTAATGATGTTAGAGGTTTTTTTCCGCAAGAATCTAAACATTGTCGACCCGTTGAAACCAGCAAATAACCTCGGCCGCAGCGTCAGCAGAGGTAAGTTTTTATTGTTTTCTATTGTTCTCTCTATTAGGTCGTCCTAATTTTCCAATGTAACCCAAGCTTGCCCTAATTGGTCCTCTGTAATTGAGCTTCTAATTAAGCGTTAGCTAGATATTTAGTCATCTATGTAAGCTTCAACACTAAATTTTTGATAGTAAGAATCCAACTCCATTTGTTTTTCCTTCTAAAACACTAAAGTAGATTCAATTGTACTACAACTCTTAGTTGCCACCAACGATTTTGCCAAAATTCTGACAATTCTAAACTTCTTTATAAAAACAGGCAACTTTTACCGGATACGTAGTGCATTTGTTTTTGGGGCCCGCAAGCTAGGCCAGATACTTAGTCTCCCTGCCGACTCTATACCTGATGAGGTCAGCACCTTCTTTCGCAATACCCTCGAGCGCCATGCCTCTGGTGGGCCCCGTCCTGACGTTCCCGAACAAACCTCCCCTTCTCCCTATGCAGATATGGATGCACCCCTTGCTCAGATGCCAATGCACTATCCTCCTAATGGTTTCATTCCAGATTATAGACCATTTGGTTACCCCCACCATCTTGCACCGCAATATCCTAATTTTTCTCCACAATTTGTCCCTGAAGAGAACTTTAACGTGTTGGGCAGGTGTGATCTTGATTCTTCAGAGGCCGGGTCAGCATCTCCCTCGGACGAACCTTTAGAGCCCGATGAGTTTGCTGATATAACTGGTAACCATGAAATGAATGTAAAGAATCTTTTCTTCGCAATTAATCTTTTTGAGAACAAGCAGCCCGACTCGTTCATGTTACCGGGTCAACCCGCTGGCCCGGATTCCGGCCCTTCGGTGCCCATGGGATACAGGCCTTTTATGGGTGGCAGGAACGGGAGAAGAGGCATGTATGGGTTTCCGGGTGTGAATGGAGTTGTGCCTGGTCCGCATTTTACAGCCGGTCCTGCTGGATATTACGTTGTTCCGCATATGATCCCGCCATCTGGCAGCCCTTATGTCGCAGATGATTCACCCAAGACAAGGGGGACCGGTACATATCTCCCATTGTCGGTACGAAATTTTAATTGTCATTTTTTTTTTCCTCCTGTCAAGTGGGAAACTACTTTAATTTTGTTTATTAAAAAAAAATTCCCTTTTAAGTTACATAGTCCCTGAAATAATTTCAGGGGAATTTATATCTCTCAACGTGTGTTTGTAAAGAAAGCATCTCCAGTAAGAATAAGACTATTATCTAATGGATTTATTAGAATAGAATTATATAAGAGTGAGGCTACGGTACTATGCAAAGCGCACATTGGTCCGTACTATGGATCTGTATATCTATTTCAAAGTCCAAACAGTCGATTCAAACCGTTCAATATGATCTCCGTATGAAAATGTACTTAGATGCCAAATTTTATATTTTTTAGAATTTTTTTACTATCTTTTAGATAGGTAGAAAATAACTACTTTTGGATGGTCCATGATATTTAGATCATGTGATTTTCTAACCATCTAAATAAATAGTAAAAAATTCTAAAAAATGTAAAATTTGACCTTCAAGTATATTTTCATATGAAGATCACATTGAGCGGTTCGGAACAACTGTTTGATCTTTGAGAATGGAGATATAGATCCATAGTACGGGCCGATGTGCGCTTTGCACAGTACTATAGCCTCACTCATTATATAATGTATCTGTAGTGCCTTTCATTAAAAGTTATAGTGATTAAATCCAGGAGGAATTTCCTATGCTAGCCTAAATACTGTATGGGCAACCTTTTATGTTATTTTATGTGATCTGAAGTAACTAGAGTCCATATATTTTCTCCTGAATTGTTGCAGCACCAGAGACAACTCCACCAGCAACAACAGCAGCAACAATACCGAGACCGGGTACATCCAAGAAACAGAACCCAGAATTCATTTCGGCCAGATCAAGCGGATACGATGCCTGAACTGTTACCTGCCGAAGAGTCAATCCCACCCCCACCCCCACCCCCACCACCTCTTCACATCCCTTATCGGGTCCCTGACGGGCGGTGGGCCCCACGCCCGCCACCAATGGAGCTTGTTATCCATGGGAATAGAGGCGGCAATAGTGGGCCACCGCCATTCCCACAGGAGCAGCAGCTAGAATTTGGGTCGATTGGATCTGTGGTGCTTCCTGCAAATGGTCCGGGTTACCCTGTTGGCATGCGGGCCCCACCACCGCCGCCGCCAGTGCCAGCTGTTGTACAGGTCGGGCAACGATCAAGCAATGGGGAACCTTTAATTCGAGGCAGACCTTCTATGACACCCAATAGGAGTAGGAGGTATCTTTCTAAGACACCTTATTTTGCACTTTTGTTTTCTGTGGTTAGGAGAAAAGTGTGTTGTATATTTTGTGAGTAACACACTAGTAGCACCTTAGACTGTACTCCAGAAATTTCATGAGAGGGGGAGGGAAATGGAGGGGAAGGGAGGGGAGGGGAGGGGCAGCGTAAAGAGTTTACCTCCTCTACACCCCGATTTGAGGGTTACAAAATTTGACTAGTTTATACATAGAGTTCACTTCCTCTATCCTTCTCTCCCCTCCTCCCCCCCTCAAAATTTAGTGTTATGGAGCAAGTTAATTGTGACTGATCAGGTCCGGTCACCCCTCCCCTTGTGTACCCTTCTGGAGCACAGGGTTAGTGAACTTCTCATCAGAGAACTGGTACATATGATTATCGTCCTGACTGGTTTCTGATCATATCACAGTTGGTACCGCACCAAATTTGTTGTAGATGTGTTGTTTTTGGTCAGAATTGCCACCGCTTTTTCTTGAAATAGTTAAAAGGAAAAGTATGTGGTTTAATTTTCAGGAGTAACCAGACGTACCGACTGAAAGACGAAGGAGACTTCCCACCTCTTTCAGGATGAAGTCAAAAAAAAAGAAAAAAGAAAAAGAAAAGAAAACTGATCTATTTAGCAGACCCATTTTTAATTACAGGAGGAACTTCTAGGAGTTGGGACGGAAAAAAAATAAAGAAGAAAATAAAAAGGAAAAGAGGAAAAGAGAAGTAAAAAAAATCTGAAAGCAAAGGATAAAGAAGGGCGCAGGTAGATCCGGGCATGTATGGATCTTGCAATTGTTAAACAAAAATAGTTGCATTTTTGTAATCTCCATTGTGGACATTCTTATAAAAAACCCTTTCTGTAGCTCTGATTTGTGCCCCCCGGCCTCCCACCAAAACAAAAATGAGCATTGTTTGCAAAATATGTAGCATTTTATTTTCCTTTCTAGTTCTAGGAAGGGATCTTTGTATGGCTATCATTGTGTTTGATGGTTTTCAACTTGTATGGTGAGGTGGCGGAGTTGATGCAAAACTAGTGTATTTCTGCCCTCTGTTTTTCTTCTTTAAAGAAACAAAATTTAAACTTGGTGCAATCTAGAGAAAATAGTTTTGACTGAGATGGTGTTCATTGTTTGTGGTGAATCTGTTGATGGTCTTGTAGCATATGGGTTTGTGATGTGTTGTTGGGTTGGGTTGGGTTGGGTTGTGTTGGGTTTTTTTTCATTTTTATGTTAAAGGGGCAAAAGAGGCATTAGGCTTTGGTTGAAAGCAACATATTGCTCTTCTCATTTGATAAATATGTTCTCTTTGTTGTTTAGAAAATTTTAGGGGAAAACATTAGATTTATGAGTTTTGGGGGAAATTATTAGGGGTGTTAATACTTTTTGGATCATATATGCGCGCCTAATGGGTTTTATTTTTATGATGGGAAAATTATTAGTTTTATGAGTAATTTGTTCTTGATTGTTAAGGTTAATATGTAAGACTAATCATGGAATATAATGATAATTTGTATCATTTAGTCAGGGTGATTAGTAAATAAATATATTAATAATAACTGCATCATTCTCTTAATTACCCTAGTAATAAAAACTATACACTTTCATCATTTCCTTGTTAAAAAATCTCGCTTTTATCTCAAACATTGTGTGATTTAATGAATAATTGAAAAACATCAAATTCAAATTATAATTTATCAAATGAATATTAACTACTCTTTGTTGATATCCTTACTTGATAAGTCAACTAATTTTTTTTTCTTACTGATAACTTTACTGGTTAACAAAATATTAAAAAATAACTTGTCTGTATTTGCCTTTAAATATGTTATGAACTAAATAATTAGGTAACTGCAAAATTTGACACTTCTATAGATAACGGATAAATGGGTATAGCTGTCTCAACTCCTACTTGGTGTTAAAAATGTATCTAAATAAATTGATATTTCATCATACCTTTTCTAATTTCATTTTGCTTTTATGATGTAAAAGAGTTTCATATATTCCATTTACAATAGGAAAAGCTTTTGCTTGATTTATGCCAGAATTTACCTGCCTCAATCCATGTTTCCTTGTGATGCTTTGTAGGATCCCATAAGAAGAAGAATTAAAAAAAAAAAATGGTAATACTTTTTTGAAGAAGTTTATTGGTATAGTTGATGTTGCACAAAATTTCTTCCTTTTTGGAGTTGGGTGCTGTCATTCTCTTCTTTTGATAGAAGCTCAATTATTGATTTTGACTTGTTTAAGGCCTTACATTCACTCACCCAACAGTTGATAGAACAACACTGGTAGCTTTTTTGTTTCTTAGATATAAAAGTTTACACAGTCTACAAGGATATTAAATAGTTAAGTGGCTTGACCTCCAACTTTCTGAATTTTTTATTAATATCCAAAAAAAAAAAATTACCAAAAATGACCATGTCAGCGTAGAAATTCGAAAAATACCCTTTCCGGAATTTTTTTTTCCGAACTAAGTCTCTAAACCCGAAATTTTTTTTTCTGAACTAAGCCTCTATTTTCGGAAAAAAAAATTTCCGAACTAAGGCCTATATAAGCCCCCCCTTCGCTGTCTCTCCTCCCTCCCAGCAGCCCGCCCCAGGTTTTTATTTTTTTATTATTTTTTTATTTATTATATTATTTAATTATTTAGTTTTAAATAGTTTAGAATTTGTAGAATAGTCCAGAATAATTTAGAATTTATAGAATGATCCAGAATAGTTTAGAAAATAACAGAATAGTCCAGAATAGTTTAGAAAATACCAGAATAGTCCAGAATAGTTTAGAAAATACCAGAATAGTCCAGAATAGTTTAGAAAATACCAGAATAGTCCAGAATAGTTTAGAAAATACCAGAATAGTCCAGAATAGTTTCGAAAATACCGAATAGTTTTGAGAATACCAGAATAGTCCAGAATAGTTTAGAAAATACCAGAATAGTCCAGAATAGTTTAGAAAATACCAGAATAGTCCAGAATAATTTAGAAAATACCAGAATAGTCCAGAATATTTTAGAAAATACCAGAATAGTTCAGAATAGTTTACAAAATACCAGAATAGTCCAGAATAATTTACAAAATACCAGAATAGTCCAGAATAATTTAGAATTTATAGAATAGTCCAGAATAGTTTAGAAAATACCAGAATAGTCCAGAATAGTTTAGAAAATACCAGAATAATCCAGAATAGTTTAGAAAATACCAGAATAGTCCAGAATAATCTGAAATGATTTAATTTTTTCAGGAATCTCTTTTTTTCTCGGATCCCTTCCGGAGCTCTGACTGTCTGATCACTCGGCTCTTCGATTGAGGTTTTTTTAACTTTTTTTATTCTAATTTTAATTTATAATACAATTAATTAGTTTATTTTAAATAATTTAGAATATTGTCCGAATAATTTAGAATATTGTCCGAATAATTTAGAATATTGTCCGAATAATTTAGAATTTGTCAGAACCTTCCAAAATGGCCCTGAATATTTTAGAAAATACCAGAATGGTTCAGAGTAACTTAGAAAATACCAGAATGGTCCAGTATTATTTAGAAAATAGCAGAATGGTCTAGAATAATTTAGAAAAATTCAAGATAATTTAGAAAATTGTTCGAATTTTGTAGTATGGCAGACTTAGTACTGAAGCATACATTTAGCCCCTTGTTGTGGATAGCTCACGGCAATCATAGGGTATCTCAGGCGTCGAAGGAGGTAAACATTTACTTATTTCGTTTTTCATAACTCGGTTAGTAATCAAATTATATTGTAATTAATTTTTTTCTCTAATTTAGAGTAAAGATATTTTAACGGTGAGACACTATCGACACAAATGCGAGTATCACAAGGACTATGCACCGTTATTAATTCGAATGGGCTTATATCAGCTCGCAACAATGCCTGATATCGCCCTCGATGCGTCTCTTATTCATGCACTTGTCGAGCGGTGGCGTCCGGAGACGCACACCTTTCATCTTCCTTTCGGAGAGATGACAGGTATTAACTAATTCAAATAAATTTGTTTTTTAGTTTCTTACTGACATGCAAAAATAAATTACAGTAACGTTGGAGGATGTGAGTTGTTTGTGGGGTTTACCTATTTCGGGGGAGCCTGTAACGGGAATTACAGACACGGCGAGTATTCATGGCCGACTGTATGAGCTGCTAGGCATCCAAGATAATGAAATCAAGGGGTTCATGAAAAAGATGGGAAGGGATGAGAGAACGTCCGACATGCTTTTGGCGAAAAAAGCACTCCGTGAGCGCTTCAGAAGTCTGCCTACCGGTGCGAGCGAGATAGAAAAGAGATGGTTAGTATTTTTTTCTATTTAAAACCCTATTCGTATTTTGCATTTTCAATAATGTACTCACATTTTAATATTTGGTGATCAGGTATGTCCGTGCATTTATCCTTGACATGTTAGGGAATACCATGTTAGCCGACAGTAGCGGGGACGGGATACCGTTGTGGTATCTCAACATGGTGGAAAATTTAGACGAGCCGAAGAATTACAACTGGGGCGGAGCTGTTCACGCATATTTATACCGAAATCTATGCCTCGCATGCAATCCTAGCTGCCACTCTATGCATGGTCCCACGATGCTTCTGCAACACTGGTCGTGGAGCCGATTTCAAGTTCACCGGCCGTTATTTCCGAGATCTCAACCGGCATGGGGCGCCGAAACAGAAGATACTTGCCCAACTTATGGTGAGCTATGGAAAGGCCCACATGAGTGGGAGAGCTCGTCGCATTCAAAACCCACCGGTCCAGGTATCCCCCGCGATTAGATTCAGCTATTGACGGATAACATGGTGGAGTGGCAGCCGTACGCGCCTGTTTACCACAATCTTTCGAGAAGAACTCGGGCGGACCAGGTATATTGTAATAAATTCGCATACTTTCTTCTATTTATGTCATCATAATTATAAATTCGGCATAACATTTCAACTATATTTTTCAGTCGTACTACTTGTACCGCGGTCCTCTTATTTTTTATTGGATTGTGGAGCATCACAATCCTGATCGATGCATGCGACAATTTGGAAGATGGCAAGAAATCGCGCCACCGCCCCCCTCCCTGGATAGGGACGACCACGAAGAGCTACACAAGTAATTTTCGCACTATTTATGTGGTTTATTTGTTTTTGTGTACTTATGTACTTATTTATTTTACTAATATTGTAAACAGGTTGAAATGGGGCTCAAAGAGGAATGCGAACTGGGCGGAAGTGCACCGCCGACATGTGAACCATGTGACACAATATGCACAGCATGTGTACGAGGTAGGACCTCCGTGGGATCCGAGTGACATTGTAAGATATCGAACATGGTACCAGAAGAATGGCATGGCATCTGTCTTCATGTTTGGCCAGCACGTGTTCGGAATGGATCGCAATATTCCGATTCCTAGAGACGAGCATTCGAAGTCCGGATACGTTCCCAGCGGATCGACATTTGTTCGAAATGTAAACATTTCTAACTCTGAAATTTATAAAACATTTATTACATATCATTTCTTATATTTCGACCATGTGTACAGGCATTGCGTGGGATTGGAGAGTTGGCACATGGCACAAAAACATTCTTCACCAAGGGTCTCCGTGCAATTGGCAAGGGGAAAATGAGGCTAGGTATGTGCCTTTGCAGTGATAATGGTTACGGAGACCGTGCGCGTGCCATGTTGAATGAGTCGGGGGTCCCACCTAATTGGGAAGACATTTCATCCACCGAGAGTGCGCCGCTGGGAACGGAGCCATACCCAGCGGCACCTGTATTCGAAGGCCCAGATCCAGTGCAGGGCTGGTTGTATGATGGCTCTCAATGGAGAAGTTACATTTCGCCAGGACAGTTCGATCAGGTTACTCCACCAGCACATGCAGACGCCGGACAGGTATGAATTCAAATTACTAGAAGCTGATTTCAAATTTAGTTTATAGTTAAAAAAACTTTGTATGAATTGAAGGCACAGGAGCACGAGATGCCGCGATCATCATCGATGCACGAGATGCCGCGATCATTATCGGGTACTGTGTTTCACGGGACCGTGATTGTGGCTGGCTGAGCGATTCAATATCATCGTCGGAACCCGATGACTCACCTGAGAGCCTCTCATCTCCACTCTCCAAACTGTCAGAATCAATTGCATCAACAGGGGCATGCGAATAATCACGTAGCTGTCTACGGGCCCGACTGGTACTGGGTCGTGATGTGCTTGGTAGATCCACAGAGTTCCGACCGGTACTGGGTAGAGGTCTAACTTGTAGATCCACAGAGTTGCTACCGATACTGAGTCGGGGTCTCTGTACATCCATAGAGTGCCGACCGGTACTAAGGCGGGATCTAACTGGTATTGGGTCGGGATCCACATGATTCTGATTGGTACTGGGTCGGGATCGAGGTTCAGGAATCTGACTGGTATAGTTCGGTTCCAATTCTACATACAACTCCAGAACCGGTAACCTTTGTGCAAAAGACGACATAATTTCTAAAACCATTTCGAACGATTGTTGGTCCATTACCGGTACTAATTGATGGTCACGTCCCCCATCGGTAGACATATTAAACCTGGCTTGGATTTCCAGATTTGCTTGACTAGCATTATACCCAACAAATTTATAAATCTCATTCCGAAGATAATCAAAGTTGTGGTTGACGGTTAGCGGTAATGAGTATTTAGCTCGGGTACTGTAAAAGACCCCGTCATTATTGTATTTGATTTCTCCTCCAATAAAAATCTTCACATAAATAGTTGTCATTTTCAGTTCGATTGTTCTGGCAATTTAAAAAATAACAACATATAAGTAATTACAAATTGTTCGGACCTCTAAAAATTATTCCATAACCATTTTATAATTTTCTAAATTATTCAAGACCATTTCCAATATTCCTAAATTATTCTACATCATTTTAGAATTTTTTAAATTAATAGAAAAAAATTCTAAATTTTTTTGGAATTTTACAAATTATTCTAAACCATTTTGGAATATTCTAAAAAATTCTAAATTATTTGGACAATTTTCCAAAAAAAAATATATATTTGGAATGAACTAATTAATTATAATATAAATTAAAATAAAAATAAAAAAATAACCTGAATCGAAGATCGGATCAATCAGACAGTCGGAGCTCTAGAAGGGATCCAAAAATGAAAGAGGTTCCTGAAACAATTCTAAATCATTTTCAAATTTTTTCTAGACCATTTTGATAATTTCTAAATTATTATCCACCATTTTGAAATTTTTTAAATTAATTTAGCAATATTCTAAATTTTTTTTGAATTTTATAAATTATTCTAAACCATTTTGGAATATTCTAAAAAATTCTAAATTATTTGGACAATATTCCAAAAAATAAAAAAATATTTGGAATGTACTAATTAATTATAATATAAATTAAAATAAAAAAATAAAAATAACCTGAATCGAAGATCGGATCAATCAGACAGTCAGAGCTCCGGAAGAGATCCAAAAATGAAAGAGGTTCCTAAAATAATTTGAAATCATTTTAAAATTTTCTAGACTATTTTGATAATTTCTAAATTATTCTACACCATTTTGAAATTTTTAAAATTATTTTAATTAATTTAAATATTTTAAATAATTTACAAATAAATAATTACAAATTTAAATAATTTAAAATAATTTACGGAGAGAGCGAGAGAGCACTGCGAGTGAGATTGAAAGCGAGCTCAGCGGTTTTTATAATCGAATTCGGTACAAAACCGGAAATTTTTTTTCCGGAAATTCAATCTGAAACCGGATAAAATTTTTCCGGAAACTAAGTTCGGAAAAAAAATTTCCGAAAAATTGGCCTAATTTTGGAAAAAAAATTTCCGGACTTAGAATCCGGATAAAATTTTTCCGGTTTTTGAATTGAATTTTCGGAAAAAAAATTTCCGAAGGTAGAGGCTTAGTTCGGAAAAAAAAATTCCGGATAGGGTATTTTTCGAATTTCTGTACTGACATGGTCATTTTTGGTAATTTTATTTGCTTTTTGGATATTAATAAAAAATTCGGTCCAACTTTACTTAAAAAAAGAAGTTTACACGGTGTTTCTCATAATATTTTGTAAAGAGCATATTGCATTTACCTGTCTCTGTTATATTGAGATATAAGAGAAACAAAAAAATGAAAAATAAAATAAAATAAAAACTAAGACAGGAGAAGATTGAACATCAAAACAAAGTTGATCTGGTGCTCCTCAAGGCTAGATAAAAGATAGAAGTAGGCTACTTAGACTAATCAAAATAGGAACATTTTCACTGAAGCTACTTAGACTAATCAAAATGCTAGTAACTCCTCAGCCTCAGGTGTAGGGTGTAGCTGATCTTCAAAAGTGTCCTTTTTCAATATCATCCAGGTTTATTATGGTATAATATTCAACATCTCTAGTGGCACAGCAATCATCTTTGTCTAGGAAAAAAAAAAAAGGAGATTATAAAATTGTGGTTGAAATTTTTCTATCAAATTTTTTATTATTTCTTGTCAACCACTAGTGCCACTGCCATACAATAATTGGGTTGAAAATTCCATGAAGTGATCAAAGAAAAGATGGAATGGATTAGAATAATAAAACCCATGTGCACAAATAGCCCTATATAAAGTGATGTACATTATCTAATCTAGCACAGAATCAACAAGAAATTTTATCCTGCTATAATTTTTTTTTGGTATGTTATCCTTTGTTAATATTCTATTTGTTTCTACCAGCCACAGAAATATCTTAAATCTTATAAGACATCTTCTTCCTAAGACCCTCCATCCCCAAAAATATATTGATTTAATTAATAGTGTATGTACCCAAGGGATTTTTATGCACATTATCTTATTCTTTTTATTGAAATATTTTTTGGAGATAAAGATGAGAGTCACAACTTCTTAATTTAAATATTCATAAGAGATCTTTCATTTGAATTTCCAATCTGCTATTTGTTTATTATTAGGGAGAAAGTTTTTGGTGTGATGGATAATTATTCTTTCTGAGCCCTTAATACAATTATTATTATAAATATATATTGTTAATAACAAAAGAAGATTTTTATTCGGTTTGCTTAAATTATTAATAACAATTTTTTTTTTTTTGAGGAATTAATAACATTATATGCAAGAGAAAGAGAAGAGAACCACTGGATTTTTTGTCACCGTGCTTAAATTAATAAGAAATCCTAGAGACAACCTATTGTCATATTCTCTGAATTAGTAAATCATTCTAAAATATACACCATTATTTGATTAGTGGACAAGAAATGATATCAAAAGAAAAATATAAAATTCTCATAATTTGCTATATAAAAAACACAATAATTGCTCTGTTGGGAATCTACCTAGCATCTTATAGTAGTTAAACATTATTTTCTTGTAGGGTGTGTTCGTTTGTCACGGGATTATACGGGATGAGATTTGACGGGGACGGGAACCCACTTTTTGAAAAGTGGGAACCCATAGATACGGGTACACACAAGATTAATTATGGGAATGTGTTGAAATGATTGTTCAGTTGTACTGTGAAATTAGTTATGGGAAATCTTCGTTTATTTTTAAAAATGTATTTTTATTCAAATTTCTCATCTAAATTTGTACAAAAAATAATTTCTGTGGAGCTGGAGATAGTTCAGTATATCTTAATATAAGTTGAATATATAAATACTAAGATCTTTAATATATAATATATCATCTAAAACTTGGACGGTAATTATAAAACATCAGTTCTTACATGATCTTAAAAAATATAATCAGGGACTAATTTAATTTGTAAAAATAATAATATCATTATAGTCTCCAAATGTAAATATGTAATTTAGAATGTAATTCGTAAATGGATGTAAATGTAGTTCGTAAAAAAAAAATCTCCATTCCATTATTAAGCACGTTGGGTGTCCGATTCGCCAACGGCTATGATTGAAAGATGAAATTTCAGATTTAATCTCAACCCTCTAATCAAATAATTTGTCATGTTTTGATTAAATGCATCTTTTTTAGGTGTAGAAGTATATATTTAGTTAAAAACATAATAGCTACACGTATAGTCACACAATATATTACAATTAAAATTGAATATACTGCCTTGTAGCGACATTTTTTTCCTTATTTCTCCTACGTCTAGCAACTTCTTCTTTTCCTTATTTTTAGTTTCCTATATCTCCTTTTTTTCTATACAAATTATCATGACAGAAAATAAAAATCAATTTTTTCTTTGTTTGTTTTTATATAGATCCCAACGGCATAATAGAAAAATCTAGAATATATTTGATTGGAGTTGTTTCTATACAAATCACCTCACACCTGGAATCGAGAAAATCAAGAATGGAAAGATTGCTTTTCTAATTTTATTATATTTTTTTCAATTGGAGCAATTATAATATATTTTTCATTTTTTTTTTGTTCATTTTCAGAAATGTTGGACTACATCGAAGAGAATCACACTAGCAATGATGCTTCAATATTTTTTTCATATTATATTTGATTCATTTTTTTTTCATTTGTTGTTGTTTCTTTTACTGTTATTTATTATTTATTTCTCCATTTTTTTTGTCATTTATGTTTTTTATTTTTATTTATATATTTTTTCTTAATTCTAGGTGAAATGTCAATAAAAAAAAGTCTCTTCATATTCTATTCAATCTTATAATATCTCTGTTGCAATGCACGGGCACGATACTAGTATATATACACACACGTTATTGGCCAGATTTGGACAGATCAACTTAGTCCCACAAAGATTATTGTAAAAAGAATAGAACTCTTTATATACCGATACCTATTGCATTAATTAGTTGTATTGTAAATTGTGAGAGAGATTGTTACAAGAAAAATATACTTTTGACGTGGAGAGTGAATTTGTTTTTTCCTATCAAAACATTATGAGTGAGGCTATGGTGCTATGCATAGCACCAATGGCTAGTGTACTACGGCTCAATATGGTACTTTTTAAAATCCTAACGGTCGATCCGACCGTTCAATGTGATATCCATATGAATATGTACTTGCAAACTAAATTTTATATTTTTTCGAATTTTTTTACTATTTTTTTAGATAGGTAGAAAAATCAGTGTTTTTTGAAAATTTTGGACCATCAAAATTCTACCTATTTGAAAAAATAGTAAAAAAATTCGAAAAAATATAAAATTTAGTTTGCAAGTACATATTCATATGGTTATCACATTGAACGGTCGGATCGACCGTTAGGATTTTAAAAAGTACCATATTGAGCCGTAGTACACTAGCCATCCGTGCTATGCATAGCACCATAGCCTCACTCAAACATTATTGTTGAAAGGCAAAATGGGAACTGCTTGGAATTTTAAATGGAAAAAAACGGAGCTGCCAAACAGCACTGGGAACAAATATCCATATTTTGTTTTTTTCCCATAAAAACCTACGCAACCGAACACGCCCTTATCCAAGAGAAAATTAATTAAGTCACATTTGAGTTGCTTTCACAAATCACAACCTTATCTTTTCTTAGCTAAGGCAAATAGTGACATGCATTATATGCTCAGATGCGCACAGATGTGTAAAGTGCTGTTCTAATGTGTTATGATAATTAATGGATTCCATTTTCCAGACCAATCAAAATACCAAATGAAGAAATAATTAATTATGAAGGCCAAATGAAGAAGGAACAACGTGTTTCACAAAATTTAGCTTATAACAGCAAAATAAATTGTTACAATAATGCGTTTAATAAAATTTAGGGGGAATTTCATGTATCCCCTCAAAAACTTCAGTATTATGTATTTCCCCTTCAAAACTTTATAATATTGTGTTTACCCTTCAAAAGTTTAAAAACTCATATATTTACTCAAAATCAATAAAATAATAATATTTAACACTCCAAATTGGTTGAGTACCGCTCTTTATAAAAATTTTCTCCCCTCTTGCGTAAATTTCTTTTCCAAAGAAAATCTGGCACCTCACTTCTCTCACACATGGCATCGTTGTCCCTATCTTCGTTTGTTCAGTGCCTCTGCGATATGGCATCGGACTTGAATTGTCCCTCTTTGTTTGCTCCGCACAGTGTGATTTCGTGGACTTAATTGGTACTGCAACGGTGATTTTGGAACATAGTAGTAGACATTTTTAGGCTATTTTACATTTTGCTACTTTGAAATAACTTATGATAGATAGCTGACGCATGAGGTAATGCAACAAAGAGGTTTTGATTGTGATCTATATTGTAAAACTTGTAATCGGGAGGTAATAGAATTGGCCAAGCATACCTTCTTCTTGTGTCCTTTGCCAAAATAAATTTGGACAAGGATGAAGTTTCATCTGGGTGTTCGAATCATGTATATAAGAGGATGGGGTTTCTGTGGAGTACATGCATATTGCTAGTAGAGATTATATTTATTTTCAAGTTATTTAATTTAATTTTTTTTGTCTTTCTGTTTACATATGTAATTTTCTATAATCAAACTAACAGCTTCTGTCAGTCTTCTAGGAAAAAATGAAGTAGCTTATGGTAATTTGTTGGTTATATGAAATCTATTAAAATATAGTATATATAAAATTGATTGTTTCGACTTATATATGTTGAATAGAAATTGTTGTTTTGTATATTTTGCATATTGCTTACTTGTATGGTTTGAATAAGTTATCGTTTGAAGGATTCTTTAATGCCTTTATTGGTACGATTGGGACAGGAATGGGTTGGGATAAGAATGGTCTAACACTTGTGGCCAATCAATTTTACTAATCTCTTCTTGGTCATATATATATTTTATAAAAAAAATTATAAACTAGCCAGTCTAGTTATCAATTTAAGTCGATTCTAGCTTCCTAAAATATTTTATTTTTGAAATATGATCCAATTTTGAAAAGCAATTGAACTTTATATTTCAATTTTCGAGTCTTCCAATTTGTTTCCAAACCTCTAAATTGCTTTCTAAGAAGAGTAGAACTAGAGTGTGATGTGCTCACCAAACTCCTTAGTGAGCACAACTCTACATAAACTATCGGATTCACTTCAAACGAGATGAATCCAACCATTGAAACCGATGTATTTTACGAGTGATACGTGTACATGCAAAATTTTGAATTTTTTGAATTCATTTATTCTCAAGTCAAGTGGTCAAAATTGATGAAAAATGAATGATCCAAAATGAAGTTGTTTTAATGCATTCAAAAAATTCTCAATTTTGACCACTTGACTTGAGACTAAATGAATTCAAAAAATTCAAAATTTTGCATGTACGCGCATCACTCGTAAAGTACATCGGTTTCAACGGTTTGATTCATCTCGTTTGAAGTGAATCCGATAGTTTATGTAGAGTTGTGCTCACCAAAGAGTTTGGTGAGCACATCACACCCTAGTTCTACTCAAGAAGAAAACATAATTTAGGAGTCCAGCTTTCTCCAAAATTATCATGTATTTGAAACTCCAATAACCATAGATGTTAAACTTCAGTTGTGTTTCTCAGTTGGGATAGAAATGGTTTCTCAAATGTTTTTACTGGTACGGGTTGAAGAATGAAAGGAGCAAACTAATTTCTTAGTTGGTCTCTCACTTGTGTTTTTACTAGACCGGCCACAGAGGCTGGAAGCACATCAATTTCTTTTATTTCTTATAAGGATATAATGAGAATTATGAATTTAAAAGGTTGTATAATTTAAAATTAATTAAAAAGTTAATGAATTGGGTAAATATGTGAGTTTTTAAAACTTTTGAAGGGTAAATACGATATTACAAACTTTTGAGGGAGAAATATGTAATATTGAAGTTTTTGAGGGGATACATGAAATTCCTCCTAAAATTGATTGTTTATTTATTTTAATAATTTTATTGTACATCTATATTAATGCATTCATTTGATAACTTCGATAGTATTTATCTTTAAAGAAAATATGTTTGAACTTCAGATCAACTATATAAAAAAAGAGTCATATCATTTTAACAGCTTTTTTTGGAATGTTAGACACATGAAATATATTTTCTTTGAAAATGATATGTCAGAAAATAACATTACTCAAAAACTCTACCATTTTGATCTTAGTCAACCTCTCTTCCCCTCTCTCTCTCTTTATATATAGAGAGAAAGGTTGACTAATATGCTTTCGGTAGCACTTCGGCCGAAACACTATAAAGACCAAATTTCAAAATATCGACCTAAGTAGCTCAGTAAATTGGTTATATATTGAACTTGTAGAATACCAATTTTTACGATTTTTTGTGATTTTTTTACTATTTTTTATTATTTATGAAAGATGACAAAAATGGTTTAAAAATAAAAGAAAAATACCAATATTTTAGGATCAATATATCTGTTTTCAAAGCCTAAACAGTTGATCTGTTTAGACATATTAGTCAACCTTTATATGTTGGTCCGTACTATAGATCAATATATATGTTTTCAAAGCTTAAACTGATCTGAATTATTCAACATGATCTCCCATATGAAAATGTACATGTATATCAATTTTTTTACTAATTTAAATTGGTAGAAAATCACTTGATCTTAAAATTCTAGACCATTTAAAAGTAGTGATTTTCTACCTATCTAAAAAAGTTTATAAAAATTATATAAAATTTAGTCTATAATTACATTTTTCATATGAAGATCATGTTGAACTATTCGGATCGATTATTTGAATTTTAAAAATAAATATATTTATTCATAATACAGATCAATGTGTGCTATGCATAGTTACCATAGCCTCACTCTAAGCGATCCTAATAATTTCAGTATCTATTTGGATTATAGAGGGTCCGTTTTAAGATTTGTATCAGATTAATTAAAACGGATGATGGTTCTCCGTGTGAGAATTATTCTTTGATCTAGTGGTACGATAATATTTTCTGTGTAGGAGGTTACATGTTCAAAACTCAGATGGAGAATTCCTTTTGAATATTAAATAGTTGGATGACTTGATCTCTAATCTTTACTCAAAAAAATTAAAACAGATGATGCAGATCTCATTCTACAAGATAGGGTACCGCACAGGATATGAATCCATATATCATATACACTCTGATTAAGATATGAACCAGAACCTACTTTTAGTGTTTTGTTTTACTGGAGATCACAGTTTGTTGATTAACAGAAGAATTTAAGTTTTGTATAACTGCATATTAACACGCCTCTTTGAGTATATGGACAGCATGCCAAGTTAAAATTTGCTTTGGTATCTCCAACTGTATAAATTGCTATCACGCTTACACAAGCAAACAAAAACTATAGGAAATATTTTCTGTAACCCCTCCCCTCATCTGTCCCTCATCATTTAAGAAATATAAAATGTAAAATCGTTCGATCGTTGAGTATTCATCTTTGACTAGGGTTAGAAAACAAAATATATAATTGTAGCTCGGGCTCGCTCAATTCTAGTTTGCTTCGTCATTAACAAGTTCAAACTTAATCTAGCTTGACCCGTCTTAATTTTTAACTCGTTGCAAGAAGAATATAAGTTATATTCTTGACACTTACACTATATATCCTTTTTGTGTCCACCATGCACGTACGAGTGGATGAAGCTCGTTTAATTTTAATACGAAAAATTTCGACTCGTAATCTATGCACAGCACCAAATTTTACATTTTTTGGAATTTTTTTACTATTTATTAAGCCATTTTGGAAATCGCTGATCCATTGGTCCAAATTTTTTTACTATTTTCTACTTGTTCATCCGGATCAGCGATTTTCAAAGTGGCTTAATAAATAGTAAAAAAATTCCAAAAAAATGTAAAATTTGGTCTCCAAGCACATTTCAATATGGAAATCATGTTGAGTAGTTCGGATCGGTTGTTTGAATTTTCAAAATAGAGATATTGCATGGAGTACAAACTTGTTTTACTTCATGGCTCACCCTAGCCCATCCCTATATATATATATATAAAAAGTTTTCACAAACTTTTCATCAAATAAGTTGAAGGATTAATGAAATTCCAAATTGTTGATATATATATAAACCATATTTTGGTGATGGAGAACACATCTTCAATTTTAAAGAAACTGTTAAAATGATATGACTCTTTTTTTGTATAGTTGATATGAAGTTCAAACATATTTTCTTTAAAATAGGAGAGAAAAAGATAATATATGAGTAATGTGATCAAAATAGTTGGAAAAAAAACATAATTATCGAATTATATATAGATAATACGGTATGGCTAAGATCTGAAAGCATAGTTCTCTTTGAGGAGATTTCAAATGTCTCTACTATGTCAGCACTTTTCTATTTTCTAATAACACAAATTTTAAAACTTGTAGGACAAAATAAATGTTAGATGTGATATATATTACTTTATTTACATGCACATAAAAAGTGATTACTTTTTTATTTTGTTTTTATATGAATTAATAAGTTGAAAAATCGATGTTAAAGAATTATCCACATGAGTGTATTTTTGCAAGTGTTTGATACCAATCAAAATAAAGTTAAAATATCGTAATCTTTTACATGTACATAGAGAAAATGATAAAAATAATATCTAATGATTTTATATAATATTTAAGATTTAAATTTTAAGTCATTAAAGTTATAAAATTGAAGGCATATACACTATCCGCGAGGGTATACCGACATAAATGTATTTTTTCTATTAGCGACGGAAGTATCTGCGAGGATATACTGACAGTATCCCTCACGGATACTGTCCCATTATTGTTAATGAAAACATAAGATATAAAGACATTTAAATTCTTCTTTTTAAAAATTTATGTATTTTTTTTTAGAAATTGGCAGTAGCTCACCTCAAGTGCAGTTTTACATCATCCATTCATGGTACTGTATAAAGGAAACAAAAACTGAAACATCTACTATATTACATTTTACAAATTTATGTTGGATGCAACTAGGGGTGAAAACGGAGCGGATAATGCTGATACCATATTCACATCCGTCGGATAATGAGCGGATACGAATACGGATACCGATAGTAAACGGATATCAAAATTCAAAACCAAATCCGCCTAAAACAGATACGGATACGAAGCGGATAATTTACGGATACGGATTCGAATATGAATACAAGACGAATAATTGAGGCATATGAACTTTTAAGATACAAATATTAATAAAAAGAATTAAATATAATATTAATTATAATGTTGGAGAGATGGGAGATGATCTATTGATATATTATATGAGGAGGGATCCAATTACACCTTTTTTTGTGACACATCATGACACAGTTTTTTATATAGGTCAATTTTGCGATTTCAAAATCCAAACAGTCTATCCGAACCGTTCAAAATGATCACCATATTAAAATGTACTTGGAGATCAAATTTTACATTTTTTTGAATTTTTTTACTATTTATTAAGATGGTTACAAAATCGCTGTTTTTCAATGGTCTGAAAACAACGATTTTTGTAACCATCTTAATAAATAGCAAAAAAATTCAAAAAAATGTAAAATTTGATCCTCCAAGCACATTTTAATATATCCATCATGTTGAACGGTTTGAATCGACTATTTGGACTTTGAAAATGGTAGGTGTCAAAGTGTGTCACAAAAAAATGTGTAATCGGATCCCTCCTCATATTATATATACAAAATAATGGAATGGTAACAAAAGACAAAGTGGTGTAGTGGTTTGATGCTAAGTCTTGATAATAGAGGGTATGGGTTCGAATCCTAGCAGTAGCAATTTATTTTAGCCGAGTTCTGCTTAACGGGTCCGCCTCAGCAAATGGGTCCGCCTAGCGGGTCCGGGTTCGCCTCAGCAAATGAGGTTCTTAGCGGGTCCGGTCACGTTCCGGATGGTTCGGATATCCGCTCCGTTTTATATTTACTATCCGTATCCGAATCCGGATATTCTGTAGATATTTGATAATTATCCGGATCCGTATCCAGAAGTATCCGGATCCGTTTAATTCGGATTCAGATTATAAACGGATTCGGAGTGGATATCCTTAGGATAATCCGGCTCCGTTTACACTCCTAGATGCAACCTATCAAATATGGAATTTTTTTAAACATTCCCGTGACATATTTTAACTTAGCATGCTAGCACCTAGACCTAGATAGACAAGTACATGAATACATGATTTATTTTCTTACGAGAAGGAGAATTGACCAGGTTATAATTTACTAGTTTCTGATCCCCTTGACTCATTGGTGGTTCATGCATGATTGTTTCAATAATGCAATTCTAAATTAGCATGTTAACATATATAAATAACTTCTATAATATGTATATGAGTAGGGTTACAATACATCATTGATTTTGATTTTGTACTCCAATCATGTTTCGCATCATTATCTCTGTTTTCAAAGTCCAAATAGTAGATTCGAGCTGCTCAACATGATCTTCATATTAAAATGTGATTGGAGACAAAATTTTATATTTTTTATATTAAAATACATCATTGGTTTTCAGATGATTCTGGACCATTCAAACTATAATTTTGTATCTAACTAAAAAAAAAAAAAAAAATTTTATCTCCAATCACATTTTAATATGAAGATCATGTTGAGTAGTTCGAATTGACTGTTCAGACTTTGAAAATTGAGATAAGGACGTGGGGGCATTGTAGCACAAAAACAATGGTGCATTTAAACCCTACTCAGTATATATATTTTTGGAGTGCAGATAAATGGTGCAGAAAATGGGGTGCAAGAATAATTTCTATGCCTAACTAAATATACAAAAAATAATTACATTATTATGTGGTCATCTAAAAAGCTTCTATATTTTTTTAAGTTGTACTATATTTGATAATACTTATTTCATTTTAAAAATTAATTTTTTTCTACAATACATTACGTATTTTTTATTTGGTGTAAAATCTAAAAAAAAAAGTAGTTCTAGTAGTATGATAGTGATAGGAGCAATAATTGTACTAAAATAGTGCAAGTCTTTTATTTTATAACAGGTCAAGCTAAGTCTACTACTTAGGAAGGATCAATGCATTTAATATTGCTAAAAAAATCTAATTTCTTTTCCAAACATATCTACCAATGCAACCTTTTTTTTTTAAAGATCACCACAGATATTCTTTCTAGAATTTTCTCTCAAAAGAGCAACTCTTTACAAATTCTATTTGCAGTAATTCTATTTTGGGATGGGGTTTTGTCCAAAGGGTTTTGGACAAAGTCAGGGGCGGAACTAGAAAACTGAGATGAAGGAGGCTAGAAAATAAAGTGTAGTGTAATTTTATTTTATAGAGAGGGCTAAAAGCATATATACATATAAAAATTATAAAATTCAATAGACAAAATTACAAATTGTCAATGCATAGGGGTGGCTTAGCCCCCTTTTGATCCTATTACCTTCCGCCTCTGGACAAAGTCTCATCCAAAGCCAAGCTTAAACGTCTGATTTGCATTGATATTCGTGCAAACATATTTAAAACTTAATAAATTGAAATAGCTTCTTGAATCTAAATGTCTATACGAATTTTGATGCAGATCGAATGGTTTAGATCTGGTTTTAGATGAGACTTTGTCCAAAGCTGTTTGAACAAAAACCCCACCCTTCTTCTTTTTTTCCAAAATGCTAATTTTTATTATAAATAGTAAGAATTAAGAAGCCATTGGGGAATCTTTTTTCTTTTTATTATTTTGCTTAATTACATGTTACTCACTTGTATTATTGCAATTAGTCAACTCAACAAGGTGTGCTATTTTCTCCAATACAATATGAGGTGCAAATTCAACATGGGTCATCATGGGCCAAGCCCAATTTTAAAAATTGAAGCATCTTTCAATTTGTCTACTCTTAAAGGTCACCACTGAATAATCACCTAAAAAGGCATCAAATTTTGAAAACTGTGTTTTAGAACGGAATATATCACCTTGGGAATCAGAGTAGGTCCGATGCCCATTGGACCTACCTTGGTTCGATGGGTGTGATGACCATTCGATCTGCATCAAGTTTCGTGTGATCTGTATCAAGTTCCGTGCAAGACTGTATCAATTTCGGTGCACATAGATCTTGATGCTAATCGTACGGCCCTAGAGCTAATTGAACCTAAATGTAGGTCCGATGCCCATCGGACCTACTCCTATGTTATATGTTTTGAAATAAACATGACATTTATTTAAAATTTGAAAACTTCAGAATATTAAATAAATGTCATATTTACATCAAGGTAATCATTTTAGGCGTGTAACATTGTATTAATTTATTTAGATGGATCACCATCTTTCTCAAATTAATGAATTCAAATAAAATAAACCCAGGCTAATAAAAATATCAATTTCTGACCCAAGGGCAAATCACCACCACAAAAAAAAAAAGGAGTAAAGTCATTTTCATTTTTTATTTATTGGGTCAAGTTGCAGCGACTAAATCTACACAAGGCATAAAAAAAACCATGACACAATCAAGATTTTCTTTTATATATATATAAGAAGTAATAAATAAAACCTGATAGAGAGATGCAGTATAGACCTAGTAAGAAACTGGATGTTGTATAATCCGCAGTAATACAACATGACACAAATTATTTACTATTTCTACTAAAATTAAAAAAATTGCTCATACGTGAAATCAAGGGCGAAAACAATAGGGCTCAGGGAGAGGCACTAGGGCTGTCAACAGGTACAGTACGGGCCGGGTGGAGGCATTTTCATACCCGTACCCATTATCATGACAAAAAAAATCTTTATCCGTACCCGTTTTTTTAAATACAGTTCGGGTCGAGTAAACGGAAAAAAAAATGCCATTAACATCTCGATTTGTGCTTTTGATAAAATATTTTTTAAAACAAGAAAAAAATAAAATAATAATAATGAATACAACTAATTTGTATTATGAAAATTTAATAAAATACAAAATTTTATTGTATCATTTATCATTTTCATACAAATATATATCTATATATATAAATTTATTTTTAAAATTTATCTTACACGATAACGGGTAAGATAACAAAAAAAAATTCTTACCCTTACCCGTACCCGATAAGCTAAAAAAAAAAAATCTTACCTTTATCCGTGTTTTTGGATACGATACTGGTCGGGCAAACGGATAACGCCTAAGAGGCACTTCCCTATCCTTAATTCAATTTTTTTTTATCTAAATAAGCTTTTTTCATCATTTTTTTCAGAAAAAATTTATACGTTTGTATTTAGAATATAATTATGTGATATTTTAAAACTTTTACCTCACACTATTCTGTTTTCTGAATTCGCCTCTACCTACCTGAAATAGATAATTTTTATCAATATTAACCAATTTCATTAAAAAAGGAACAATAATACTGAATGTTTGTTTCTTTTATTTAAGATGAGTTCCATAAAATAATAAAAAGGTATTTAATTTTTGTGAGCACAAACGAAGAAAACTAAGTTTGGCCAATACAATGATGAAGTGAATTTACTAAAAAAAATGCTCTAGTGAAATTTCTTTTTTAGAAAAAAAGAAAAGAAAGAAACGAAAGGTAATTTGTAAAGTTGGGTTGATGTATTATTTTCTGTTTTTTATGCTAAAAAGAATAGTTAAAACTTAAAAGGGGCGCTTTTAATCTTCTCCAACAATACATGGCGTGTGGGCCCCACTTCCTAAATTATCACTTTATGTGGGTCCCGCCATCCACAAATTACTCTGTGTTGCCTCCAATGGTGGTGGGGTCGTGATAAATTCTTTATGTCGAAATGATTTATTTTGCATACCAAGGAATTCTATGAGAAATCATCAAATGTTTGCCAGGTTGAAATTTTTTGCAAGATACCCAACTTTATTTCGCACTTTGAAATTTTTTTCCCATCAATTTTTTTCCGAAGAAAATTTTATATATTTACCCCTCGAAAACTTCAAAATCATGTATATCTCCCTCTGAAATTCATAATATCAAATTTATCCTTCTAAATTTCATAACACCCACAAATTTACTTATTTTGTTGTATTTTCCAGTGTTCTAAATAGCGCGCTATAGCGTTTTTGGACCCCAAACGCTACGCTACGACATCAAAATGCGCTATTTGCGCTACGGCCGCTATAGCGGCCGCTACAACGCTATAGCGGTCCGCTACAGCGCTATTTTCGCTATACAATATGAGTTTTTTTTTTTTTTTAAGCAATTTATATGGGTTTTAAATTAAGATAAAAAAAAATCTCAAACCGAAATTGAATTTGTTGCTACTTGCTACAAATAAATCAATTTGAAATTGGGAATAGAAATTGAAATTTGAATAGAAAAAAAGTCCAAACCGGAATTAAAATTTGAATAGAAAAAAAAAATAGATTATGTCATGAATCATGATACTTAAGATATTTTTAATAGAAAAAATCGATAGTTTATGATATTACTATGGATATTTTGAACCGCAATTTGGACTTTGTACGGGTTCAATATGAATATTATAATTTCTTAATTACTTTGGAGTTATTTATTGTTCTATGAGACCTTAGATAATGTTGATATTTAGTACAAATATTGAATATACGAAATGTAAAAAAAAAAAACGCTATTTGGAATAGCTTCCGCTATAGCGACACTATTCGCTATAGCTTTTTTTTTAGGCTTCCCGCTACGACGCTATAAACGCTATTTAGAACCTTGGTATTTTCTATTAAAACACATTTTAAATTTATGAAGTACTCATTTAACCTTTTTTATTAAAAAAATATGTAGCATGTTAAATAATGCCATTCTTCTATTTGAAAAACAAATAAGTCACTTATGTTCTTCTTATGCTTACACAAGCATATACATGTCCAAATAAAAAATATCAATTAAATTATAATATATATGATCAAAATTTCAAAAATTATGATATTTATGATCAAGATTTCAAAATTATGCATCCCCTTACAAGTTCAGATTAAGTACAATACTGCACCTGATAGAATGATATTCAAACCGTTTGTTTTAATCTAGCATGAAACTTAACGGGTCTCCGTGAATCTAATGGAGACCCGTTTTGATTTGGCTCAGATAGGAGCTAACCTCATCATGTACAAATTTATATCAAGTAAGATACTTGACAGGATCAAGTTTGATCCAAACCGTTCAATTTAAATTTGCATGAATTTTAAAATGGACATTTATATTTTAAATAGATTCAAAAACTTTTTGACTCGAACTAGACAAACTTGTTAGGAGCAGATACTTGACGGAGAGAAAAAAAACCTAATTTTTTTCTACGTTTTTATATTTAAAGTAAATTGATATGGTATTGTAAAATTAATTTTATACTTGGTAGAAAAAAAAAATTATATAATTAATCCTCGTATGTATTTAACTTCCACAGTTTAAAAAACTAATCCTGTTTCTGCAAATAATACTTGCCTTCTCTTGCTAGATCCCGCAAAAAAATTTATTCTCTCTCATGCGACACACCGTCCCTTTCAGTACATCTGACACGTTACGGGTTGTAGCATGAGACTGGATGTATAGACTCTTGAGAGCTTTGACAGAATTTAATCCGACATATCCAAACCAATGTTAGAATTTGACACGGCAATTTGCGTCCAACAGGCAACAAAACCTGTGAACCAGACATGATAAGGTCAAAGTACATTAAATGTGCGTAACCCAAATGTAGCAAATATCAAATTTTCATGTACTCAACTAGGGCTGCACAAAAAATTCGTAGTTCGTAATTCGATTCGAGTTTGATTCGAATTCGAAATTGAGTTCATAAAAAGTTTGATTCAAAATTGAGTTCGTTCGAAATTAATTTAAACCAAACTCAAACTGGACCTAGTTCGTTTGAAATAGGTTCGCAGACCAAACTTAGTTCGAAATTAACTCAAACGTGAACCGTTGATTTCTGCTAATAACTTGTGTTCTCTAATGAAAATATTAGGCCGCTCAGTCCATAATTGCTCTCAATTCTAACTTAAATTGTTGTATTTTGAATACTTTGGATATTTGGAAAACTTTGAATACTATGATTGTACTGAACTTTAATTGATTGTACTAAACCTTGGTGTTTGATATAAATTTGGTATTTGTAATGAACTTTGATATAAACTTTGGTGTACTGTGTAATTAGAATTCAGAATGCCTGAATTTTTATTGAAGTGCTGTAATTTCGAACTATGGCCCAACCATTAGTCATAACTCGTAAGTCGTAACAAAGTTCGTAAAAATTCGAAATTGAGTTCGTAAAAAATTCGATTTGAAATTGAGTTCGTTCAAAATTAATTCAAACCAAACTCAAACTGAGGCGAGTTCGATTCGATTCGGTTCGTTTGCAGCCCAAAGTCAACATCCGAAACAGCTAGTTTTTATTTCTATTAAAAGATTTGATATTGAAGTTTATCTAGTACAATTTTATTGCGACTGGTACAGGTGCCTGCATGTTATAAGATGTAACATATTCGATACTAAGTTACAAAACAAATAAAGTAGCAAAATAATATATGAGAGCATGAATATTCAAAGGCATGCTATGCCACATATTCAGGAGGTACCTTATATAAGAAATTTTATAAAAAAAAATCAAAATATGCGATGGGAATTATATTCCTATGTATAACTAAAAATATTAATTATTAAGTAGGAAAATAAAATAAAAGAACATCAAGATTTAAACGCATGCTATGCCACATATTTAGGAGATAACTTTGTATAAGAAATTTTATAAAAAAAATTCAAAATATGCGATGGATATTCCTATGTATAACTAAAAATATTAATCATTAAGTAGCAAAATAAAATAAAAGAACATGACGATTTAAACGCATGCTATGCCACATATTTAGGAGATAACCTTATATAAGAAATTTTATAAAAAAAATTCAAAATATGCGACGGATATTCCTATGTATAACTAAAAATATTAATCATTAAGTAGCAAATTCAAAAAAAAAACACATCATTACCCCATGTTAAGGTCCATCTGTGGATGTACAATTTGTTTTAAAAATGTTGTATCAGCGATCTCAAAAGACCTATCATAATATCATGGGAATAAATAGTTTGATGTTAACATGGGAAGATTGAGAAGATTTTTTAATAAGGTCAACTGTGAAGAAATTTTATAAAATACTCTTCTTTCAAAAATTACCAAAGAAAATATCTTCTTTCTAAATTTTTTAATAAGGTCAACTGTGAAGAAATTTTATAAAATACTCTTCTTTCAAAAATTACCAAAGAAAATATCTTCTTTCTAAATTTTTTAATAATGTCAACTGTGAAGAAATTTTATAAAATACTCTTCTTTCAAAAATTATCAAAGAAAATATCTTCTTTCTAAATTTTTTAATAAGGTCAACTGTGAAGAAATTTTATAAAATACTCTTCTTTCAAAAATTATCAAAGAAAATATCTTCTTTCTAAATTTTTTGTCAAAATGCTCTTTTGAATCCCAGTTTTACCTCCGGAGAGGGTCTGGATCCCCTAAAGTAACTCAATTTTTGGATTTTGGATCGGAACCGTCTGAATCGAATCCATTGCTCGAGATTGCCTAGGGATTCGAGCAAGTCTCTCGGAATACGTGCGCTCCACTTTAATTTGATGGTCACGGATTCAAATCGGACGGTCCCGATCCAAAACCCTTTTTTTGGGTTACTTCACTGGATGTGAATTCCCTCTCTCCTCCTCCTCTCTTCCAATTACTTTCTTTCCTTTCCTTCTTTATATTGCATAAATTTATTTTCACATATAATTTATGGAATATAATTAATTTAAGCTGCATATTACACCCTAATTAATTTTCAGAAATTATAAATTTTAACTAATTAAAGAACGATTAAGTTGGATGTGCTTTATTTTTATGCCTTCGACGGTTTGTATTTATAATACTAGCACCCTTCTTATCATCAATAAATCCTTTTAAGCATTTCTCTTGCCTGCCATAGTTAAGAAAAATCAGGTTTCATTACTTCAATTAAAGTTGAGATTTTGTGACCCATTAATATAAAAAAAACAATTACAACTTTATTTCTTGGTTTTCATAACTCAGGTTTTCACCCGTAGATATTATCCATACCGTTTTCAGCCGTAGATACTTTACATAAGAGCTTTATAAAATTTGTTCAAAATATGCGATGGGAATTCCAATGTATAAATAAAAAAAAAACACATCATTACCCCATGTTAAGGTCCATCTGTGGATGTACAATTCGTTTTAAAAATGTTGTATCAGCGATCTCAAAAGGCCTATCACAATATTATGGGAATAAATAGTTTGATGTTAACATGGGAAGATTGAGAAGATTTTTTAATAAGGCCAACTGTGAACAAATTTTATTAAGGGGGAATTTCACGTATACCCCTCAAAAACTTCTAAATTACATATTTCCCTCCCTAAAGTTTGAAATTACATATTTCCCCCTCTAAACTTCAAATACTCACAAATTTACCAATTTTATTGTCTTTTATAGTAAAACTCATTCTAAATTTATAAAATACCCATTTTACCCTTTATTAAAAACATATAAAGCCCATTGGACTCAAATTTGGATTGGATCGGATATTTATTAAAATTATATTAAAAAATATCAAAGTTCATAATATTTATATAATTTTAATGGTGAATAATAATATTTTTTTCATAATATATATTCAAATATATGATATATATTTATTATTCGGATACGGATAATTGAAACATAAAATCATATCAGTATCCATATTCACACAAATATTCAGATCTTGAATATCTACATCTAATTTTTCAAATATCGATCAAATACAAATCGGATACTTTACATAAGAGCTTTATAAAATTTGTTCAAAATATGCGATGGGAATTCCAATGTATAAATTTTTAAAAAAAACACATCATTACCCCATGTTAAGGTCCATCTGTGTAGGGGTGAGTAAATCGCTCATAACTCGTAACTCGCTCATAACTCGCTCGCTAAATGCTCATTAATAACTCGCTCATTAACAACTCGCTATAACTCGCTCATTAACAACTCGCTCATTTACTTAATGAGCCGAGCATGAGCATACCCCAACTCGCTCATTAGCTCATTAAGAACTGAGTTACATAAATCCTGCCACATATAATCCCTTGATTCTTTTTTTTGGAATGGCCCAAGAAGCAAGTTTGAAGCATGCATGCCATAGAATCGCTGGGCTAAAGAAAGAAGGCTCCAGAACCATTCATAATATCCATTAACAGATTAACTACAAGCCTAGACCCAGCTACTATAGCTTGAGCCTTGAACGGGAGTGAATAATAATGAATATTATTTGATTTTGAACTTTTAGCTGAAAATTTTGGAAAGTTTTCGGCGCGGCTGCAAAATCTCATAACTCGGCAACTCGCTCATAACTCGCTCATTAATAGCATGCTCATTAACAACTCGCTCATTAAGCTAATGAGCCGAGCATGAGCATACCCTAACTCGCTCATGCTCGCTCATTAATCAGCCCTACATCTGTGGATGTACAATTCATTTTAAAAATATTGTATCAGTGATCTCAAAAGGCCTATCATAATATCATGGGAATAAGTAGTTTGATGTTAACATGGAAAGAGTGAGAAGATTTTTTAATAAGGTCAACTGTGATTTTAAATACTGATATAATGAGAAATTTTAAAAAATACTTTTCTTTCAAAAATTATCAAACAAAATATCTTTTTTTTTAAAATTTTTTGTCAAAATGCACTAATGAGTCCCAGTTTTACCCCCTCTCTCATCCCTCCTCCCTTCCAATTACTTCCTTTCCTTTCCTTCTTTATATTGCATAAATTTATTTTCACATATAATTTATGAAATATAATTAATTTAAGCTGCATATTACACCCCAATTAATTTTCAGATATTATAAATTTTAACTAATTAAAGAACGATTAAGTTGGATGAGCTTTATTTTTTTTCCTTTTGACGGTTTGTATTTATCATACTAGCACCCTTCTTATCATCAATAATTACAGAGCTATAAAAAGCCTAAAATTCTACCGACCATTTCTATCTTATTTTCAACGTTTAAAAGAGTAACTTTTGGAGATGGTTAACACCACACAAAGTGGACCTTCCGTTAGGAAAACCCTGCTACGTATGCAGAGAGAGGGCCCACGTGACTCAAACCTCTCCATTTCATTTAAAAATGGAGGTAAATATCAAGTTATTATGTTATTAACTTATTATCATTTATGAATTTTAGTTGCAATAGATAATGGTTCATCTATAGTTTATAAAAGGAAAATATTACAAATATGAGATCATGTTTTTCTCTATCTGAAGTAAAAATAAATATTGTTTAACTCAATTAATGTTGTTCTTATTTGTACAAATCAGTGTTCTTAATAGCGCCGCTATAGCGTTTTTGGACCCCAAACGCTACGCTATGACATCAAAATGTGTTATTTGCGCTACGGCCGCTATAGCGGTCCGCTATTTGCGCTATACAATATGGATTTTTTTTTAAGCAATTTATATGGGTTTTAAATAAAAACCCAAAAAAGCTCAAACTGAAATTGAATTTGTTGCTACTTGCTACAGATAAATTAATTTGAAATTGGAAATAGAAATTGAAATTTTGAATAGAAAAAAAGTCCAAACCGAATTTAAAATTTGAATAGAAAAAAAAAATAGATTATGTCATAAATCGTGATGCTTAAGATATTTCTATAGGAAAAATCGATAGTTTATGATATTTCTATGGATATTTTGAACCGCAATTTGGGCTTTGTACGGGTTCAATATGAATATTATAATTTCTTAATTACTTTGGTGTTATTTATTGTTCTATGAGACTTTAGATAATGTTGATATTTAGTACAAATATTAAATATACGGAATGTAAAAAAAAACGCTATTTGGAATAGCTTCCGCTATAGCGACGCTATTCACTATAGTTTTTGTTGTAGCCTTCCCACTGTGACGCTATAAACGCTATTTAGAACCTTGGTACAAATATAGTTTAAAGATATTATTTTGAAGCAAATTGACTCCCAAGTTTGACATTTTTTTTTCATGTTTGCATATTTTAAACCATTTTGTTCAAATTAGTTATTCCATTATATGTGGTACATATTTGTTAAATTATTCGCGGGCCTCTTTCTTTACCACTAAAATTTTACTTATTTGTTAATTAGACATGTCTAAATAAGTAAATATTATTAAATTTACCTATTGACAGACTACTATAAGATTTTAGTCTTAAAAGAAGTTTGAGACTATTTACATGTTTATAATTTTCATATTTCTAAGGATAATCAAGCTATGAGAAAAGATTTCATTACCAAATCATTCATTTAAAAAAAATTCGGTAAAGCTTGAACTAATTTTCATATTTATAGGGCCTAAAAATAATCTTTTTTTAAAATAAATCACATAAATTTCATTTACTTCGGGGTTGATATATATAATAATTATATAGCAAAATCAGAGTATAATGTTTAAACTCCTAAAAATATAATTAGTTTGTGCATGTCTTATTTTTTTTTCATCTTTATTAAATTATAATATGCAACCAGCATCAAGCTAAACATACGCAATAAATTAGCAATATTGGTAGTGTGTTTGAAAAAGCAAAATGAAGTATGCCGATTTGTATCTTGCAAAACATTTTTAATGTTTTTCAGAGTATTTTGGGATGAAGTCAGATAATTTTATTTTTTTTTTGAAGAAAATTTCAACTAAAATGCTAGGTTAGAAGTTCATTCTAATAAAAAATAATCAACATACAAAACATGGTTACAGAATTATCAATGTGAATGCAAGCACCAATAAATTTCAGTCAAATATAATTAAATTACATTAAAATTCAAAAGGGTGAGAGCCAATCCGATACGAAGAGAAATGCAAGAGATTTATTTAATATTCGTGCAGATTCTAATCGGATGATCCGGATCGAAACTGAAAAAATCTGTTACCTTATGTGTTTATGAATTAGGGGTGTTCATTCGGTCTGGTTTAGTCGGTTTTGAACCGAATCGAATAAGTTTGGACCAAACGGTTCGGTTTTTCAGTTTAATGGTTCGGTTCGGTTTGCTTTTTAAACCGAATTATAATTTCGGTTCGGTTTGAAAATTTTCAAAACCGAAATAACCAAACCGACCGAACTTTTATATATTATGAATTTGGTCCGGACCACCCCAGTTTATTTCTTAATACTCGGTTTATTTATTAATCAATTTCTTTAAATACTGCGATTTATTTCTTAATACCCCGGTTTTTTTCTTAATATACTTCAATTTATTAGAAATCAATTGTTTCAAAATAAAAAAATTAATATATTTTGGTTTGAACTGAACAAACCGAAATAAAACTTTGATCCGGTCCGATCCGGTTTGATTCAGTTACAATACTAAATCGGTTCAGTTCTGTTCGGTTCTATTTTAGAAACCGAATTATTAGTTTAGTTTGCCTAGTTTGGTTCGGTTTCAACCAACCAAACCGATGAACATATGAATTCATACTCTTTCTATGAGAAGTTGAAGTTTCCATTCTTAAAAGCAATGGAGAGGATATCAGATAACAAGTGGGGCCCAGTAACTTTAGTGCCGTCTCACACTCTCCTTCCCCGGCCACGTCGCCACATAAATTTTGTCTTTTTTTTATTTCTTTTTTCTCTTTAAAAGTCACAAGTTACAAACCGCCTTTTCTTCTCCTCTCTCTCAACCTCTCTCATTTCGCTTCATCGATTCTTACTGTAAGAATCTGACAACACAAATTCCTTCCTCGTTTCACACCACAAATGCATCTTTCAAATCGCATCCACAGATTCTTCAAATTCAAAAAAAATCTCTGAAATTAATTCTCCATTTCCCTTTTCACCCCGATTTTCTTACCCTTTTGGAGCGCGTGGTGGGAAAATTAAATTACATGTAACTGGCACCTATACCGAATAATGATTGGGTCGAAGCACTGGTACGAGAGGTCACGTGAGTGGGACGTGCTGGAGATGGCATGGATTATGCTTAGAATTGACTATTCGCGCCTCTTCTGGGTTCTCTATGGTGTTTTCTCTTACGAAAACCATGAAGGCAAACCCAGGATCTAGCAGTACCGATTGATTCTCTTCAATAGATACATACATACACTAGTCTCCTTTGCTTCTGTTTATTTATTTAGTTGGGGAATTATTGCTTGGGGTTTCTTCGAGGTACGCTTTTCGTGTAGCGAGTCAGAGTTTGATATAGAAATCGAGTGAGCGAGACGAGATGTCTAGGAGTAAAGGGAAGAAGATTGGAAGCGGTTTGGGTACCGGATACAGTAACGGGTATGTAGAAATGGATCCAACAGGCCGCTACGGACGAGTGAGTCTCCTTCTCTTTTTCTCTTTCTAAATTTATTTGTCTTTAATTTTTGTTCTCTATAACTTTCTTCACTGGAACTAAGATTCTCCCTTGAAATTATCATGGCAAAGGTTAAAAAATCTTAAAATTTGATCTCTCTTTCTGTGATTGGATAGTTGCAATAAATTGTTTTTTGTTTTATAAAAGGAAAATGAAAGTGCAACTTCCAAAATCCATCTTGTCTCAAAAACTGCAACATAAATACATAATTAAATTGGAAATTTGGAGTAAGAGCATTTGCATCCGTTGTATTATTAGAGTTTCTAATATGATGTAGCAGTTTCTAATTCAGTTTCAGGAATGTGGGAGAGTTTCTTATTTATAAACTATGCAGTAAAGTTTCTTATTAAAAAACTGTTTATAAACTCTCTCTATGTTGGTCAAATGATTGGCTCAAATTATTTCTCTTTTTTAATTTGTTGCTGATGTGACTTAATAAAAATTTTAAAATTAATTTCAGGAATGTGAAAATTAGAAACTTTAAAGACCTTAATTTCTAAAAAGTGGTTAACAGTTATTTAAAAACTCATTTGAGTTGCTGGGACGTAGATGCTCTAACATTCAGTCTTTGTTCTTTATTTCTTCTTTTTTTTTAGCATGCTTATAGGGATCCTGACAAAATTCATTTATTATCAAAGTAAGGGGTACAAATACAACATACAAGGGTAATGAATTTCTAGCACATTAAATGATCTATTAATTGTTAGATATTAATGTCTGTTGTTTGGTTTGCTGACGTGGAAAATTAAATAGTTGTATTATTGATTTTTTTGTTGTTGTTTAATTTGGGGTCAACAAATTATTGTATTTTAAAAGTTCAATAATTCAGTAATTTAAAATTGTTTGACTCAATTATTGACAATAAAATATAAGTACTTATTTTATTCAACGCAAGTACCACTTGGCCGGACAAACCGTTCCAAGTGCTTTTATTTGATGAAATTGAATAAACTATAGGTCCGTACATTTAGTTTAAAGTACATTAATTATGGTTTTTTATTACCATTATAATAATTAATAAGTGAAAAAGGGAATACGGTACCATGATTAGTTTATTTATTTTTACTTTGTATTCGATTCAAACTAAAGTTTCAGTAGTGTGTTCAACATTGGTTTAAACTTGGATGTTTCATAACAGCGTTATATTTTATTTGACAAACTATAAACAGAGGGAAGGTGGAGACAATTTCCCCGTTAATGGTATCGTATTTTATTTATTTATTCCGAGGTTCCCTCTTGATCTGATTTGGGTGGATTTCAGTTGACCTAATTGAATAACCACTATTATTATTATTTTGTAAATATGAGTGGTAATTCATTATAATGGGAGAAAAGTGAAATTTCTATTTTGGAGAAAATGTGAAATTTTGTGACCGTTGTTAGTGTAATTAAGACATGTTAAAGGCTTGAGTGCATGAATGAAACATTAGTTGGTGTCTGGGTCCATGTGTTTATTGAGATGTTGAATTTTATATGTTATTGCGTTCAAGCCATGTCTACTGGTATTGGATTCCTCTCTGTAAGAATCATTCTAGATAGAGAACTCATTTTGAATCATTTACTGTTCTTCATTTTTAAAAGGGGGTTTCGTTTGGTCCATTCTGTTGCCGAAAAATTCAGGTGTTTACAAGTCAGAAAGAATATTGTTGTGATGGAAACATTTTATATCTACAAAACTGAATTCTGGATCACTTTTAGAAGTCAAAAGAATAAAAATATTTTATTTCCAGTAACCTCATTTGTTTATTGGTTTTCTTTAAATTATACATTTTAAACAAATGATTTTGTTGTTCTGCTTTTTATTTTAAAAATAAAGTGATGATTTTGCTAATTGAATCAAGCATTTACATGCCAAGACTGTAAATCACTTAATTTTGATTTTCACAGCTATATATCATATGAAAAATTTACCTCTGTAAATATGTAATTATCATTCATTGGTGTCCTCCAAACTACTCCCCCTTTTATTAGTACAATTCTCTTTGGTAAAAAAAAAAAGAAAAAGACAAAGCATGTGCCAAATAATAATAACAGAGTTCATAACCAAGAGCCTGAGTTATACCAAATTAACCAGATTAATTTATAATGCAATGTCAGTTTGACGATGTACTGGGAAGAGGAGCCATGAAGACGGTGTACAGGGCATTTGACGAGCGCAATGGCAGAGAGGTGGCGTGGAACCAGGCAAAGATCTACGACATGATGCGTACTCCCGATGCGCTACACCGCATGTACTCAGAGGTGCACCTGTTGAGCACCCTGCGCCATGAGTCGATAATCACATTCCACACGTCATGGATCGACGTCGGCAAGTGCAACTTCAATTTCATCACCGAGATGTTCACCTCTGGCACTCTTCGAGAGTATGCCCTCTTTCACCTTTTCTTTCCTTCTTATTATTTCTTTTTTTTTTGGGCTCAAGTCTTCAGATGTCGAAGGCTCCATAGTCAAATGTTGAGGTTTGTTTATTTTAGGTATCGGCTTAGATACCCACGAGTGCGCCTCAAGGCGATCAAGATCTGGGCGCGCCAAATACTCGATGGATTGGTGTATCTCCACAGCCACGACCCGCCAGTAATACACCGGGACATCAAATGCGACAACATCTTTGTCAACGGCCATCTCGGCCAGGTCAAAATTGGTGATCTTGGCCTTGCTGCCATACTAAAAGGCTCCCAATCTGCACACAGCGTGATAGGGACACCTGAGTTCATGGCACCGGAGTTGTACGAGGAAGATTATAACGAGCTGGTTGATATTTATTCCTTTGGAATGTGCATGTTAGAGATGCTCACGTCTGAGTACCCCTACAGCGAGTGCTGCAACCCTGCTCAAATTTACAAGAAAGTCACATCGGTACGTCCTTCTGTCACTGTTTGGATCAGTGGTGTGCTTATATATATATTTATATTTGTAACTCAACATGTACCGATACAAATATTTGTAGGGGAGGTTGCCAAATGCCTTCAATCGAATCATAGATCCTGAAATGAAACGCTTCATTGGGAGATGTCTGGCTGGTGCGTCCCAGCGATCATCGGCCAAAGAACTGCTTGATGATCCTTTCCTATCATTCGATGATGATACTGTTATTAGTCCAAAAATGGTCTCGACCAGTGGTAAGAATCCATTTCCACGGCCGAGAGGTCATGATCCAGTGCAAAAGGAGGAGGAAGATGAGCGTGAGCCCGAATCCGAATCCGAGTCCGAGTCTGACCCTGATAAAGATATTGCTGAGAAAACCGCCATGACCATTAATGGAAAGCTTAATCCTGATGATGACACGATCATTCTCAGAGTGCAGATTGCTGACAAAGATGGTACTTATCATAATTTTTTCTTTTTGTAAATTTACATTTCCTCGTTTATATGTACCAAGTTATTATTTTATTTTAACTTGACGATCTACCCGTTATTAAAGAAGTTATTTGATCACCATGATTACATCATCATCTTATGTAGGTCATTCGCGGAACATATACTTCCCATTTGACATTATGAGTGACACACCAATTGATGTGGCACATGAGATGGTGAAAGAGCTTGAAATTACGGATTGGGAACCATCTGAGATAGCCAAAATGATTGACCAGGAGATATTGCAGCTCGTGCCGGGCTGGAGACCCGATTGCAACTCAGAGCCAGAGGAATACTCGTGTGGTGATGGCGAAGGCGATGGTGGTGACGGTGACATCACACATCCCTTTTATTGTGCTTCACCATACGCTTCCTCTCATGGTTCCCTTGGTGGCTTTGACCGCTCTTCGTCCGCTAAGGGGTCATCTTTCCATGGTTGGAGAGGTAAATAAAAAAAATATGAAGAATTTGTTGAAACTTTCTACTAAATCAAGTTGTTAATTGATGTCATCATTGTTTGGAATGGTCAAGTTTTTAGAAATCAAACTTGCAACTTGCAAGATGTAGTGAGCAAACAATAAAAAAGGAACATAGAAAGTAGTGAGTAATTGTATTAAAATTGTAATAATATAGTAACGACCTCACCAATCCAATTGACCATATTTGTAAATATATGTAGATGAACTATATACCGATGATGACGACAGCTCGATGCAATCTGGTAAATATTCTGGTATAATCTACTCTTCAGGTAATGAGGCTGAGGCGGACTCAAGCCCTCGCCTAAGAGAGGCCCAAGCCCTGCCCGTTTCTCACAAGTCAATTAGGTTCGATGACAGTCCTATAGATTCATTCTTAGCAAGCGAACTACACAAACGTGGTCACATATCACCAGATGCATCTACGCAGGATGCTGGCACCAGCCGGGGCAGGCAGCCAACAGTCGATAAACGCCGCATGATGAGAAACAGATCAATGGTCGATATTCGATCGCAACTCCTGCACAAGACTTTAGTTCATGAGTTGAACAAGCGGTTGTTTAAGACCGTTGGATCGGTGGAGAATATCGGCTTCCAAAATCCCTATCAAGATAGTTCAAGTTCACAAAGTGGTGGCTCGCCATCACGTGACGAGCGCAAGAAAGGTAAGCGATGGTTATAGCTTTGAACTTATGATTTTTAGGGTTAGAGTTGAGGTGCTATATCAATAAGTTGTTAAGTGTGGTGAGATCGTGTGAGGTGTGCATACCTGAGATGTCATTGGGAAGATTGAAAAATGAAGTTTTCGCAGGTGTAATTTAGCAATTTTTTTTTTAATTTTCTGGTTTCAGTGATTGATGGTGAAGAATTAATGTGCTGAATTAAATATGGTATTAGAAAGGCCACCTTGTAAAGAACAAAAAAGGAAAACTGTCTTCGAATACCATGTTTTTCAGCATCATTAGCATATATCTATTGAATAATATGAAATATAATCATTTATTCAAACTTCAAAAGTAACAACCCATAACCGTTCTTGGTGAAAAAAAAATGGCGTTTTCCAGTTGAACTAAAATGATTCCATAAAATAATCAGAGTATTAAATGCACATTAAAAGAATAGACATCTGCATTAATTCACATGGTATACATATACTGTTACGGTGAACGTAAATTAGGTAGCTACAGAGTGTGAGAAAAGACTAGACAAAAATTGTCAACGTAGGGTCTGATTTTATGCGTAAATCAAATTTAATGCCACTGTTTTTTTTTTTCATTATATTTCTATTTTTAAAACGTTAATAACTTAAAATTTAAAACTCAAATATTAAAATAAAATTATCAGATTTGATTTATATTTTTTTTCATACACATATAAAAATAATTATGATATTTTTACTCTGTTTTGATCGGTATCAAGAGCTTACAAAAACACATTGATATGGATGCATTCTCGACATTATTATTTTATCTTTATTGATTCATATAAAAACAAAATTGAAAAGTAATAAATTTTATATATGCATAAAGAGTAAACAAAATAGATCAAATCTAACTGTTTTATTTTGACATATGAATTTTAAATATTTTTAGTTTAGAGACTTACAAAATAAAAACAAGATTGAGGCAAAAAAAACAAAGACATTTGAAAATGACCAAATTTAAAGAGCAATGGTAAGTCAAAATCAACCATAAAATGAGATCTATATTACTGTAGCTGAATGGATCGCACGAAATTATCGGATTGCAAGGTCACTCTCTCTGATGTGAAATTATGTCAAAAAAAAAACTGTTTTGCTATTTCAAGGACAAAAAAATTTTAAAAAAAATTATAGAAAGGACTCCATGTCGTATTTACAGTATCTGAATTAAATCGCTAAGCCCGTAAATTGAACATCAAGCCCGTGATTGTCTAACAGACTTTAGATTCTTTGTCTTATTTTGTTTTTATATTTTGTGTACGATTGTGTTCGTCCCGTTTAATACTTCTTTTTTATTCTGCTTTTATTTTTGGTGCTCCTGTTATGCTCTGTATTACTACAGAGATACGGAACAGATGATCTGGACAGTTCTTTTAACGCGGCACGAATCTTAAAGAGGAACTCTACAGTCTAAATAAGCACCGGATTTGTGCTTATTGAGTTTGGTCCGACTGAGAATAAATCTGGATTGTAAAATTGTGGATCTCGCCGTGCGGTACTACGAAAGAATTCTCGACAAAAAAATGACACTTTTGCAGCCGTCCATCGATTCTTGACCTACATCATCAAACAAAACAAACAAAAATAAAAAATAAATTAGTTACAAAGCTGAATATTGAATTGTTACTAGGTTAATTAACAATGCTCTTCCTTGTAAAAAAAATAGAACAATAATAAACAGTTTTTCAAACAAACTGAATTAATTCACACAAATATATTAAATTGCATTTATAATATTTAATCGGCGATGAAAAGTAGTCTAGATTTTCAGTAAAAATAACTCTCAATTAGTCAAAATATCTTAACACACAATTTCATTCTCTCTTTCCTTTTAAAACAATTTCAACTTCAAAAACTCAACTCTCCTTATTAAATATATCATCATCTATGTTGCACAGATATGGGTACGGGTATCGTATCGGATACAACAATACGGTAATTTTTAAAAATTCTGGATACGATACACATTAGATACATATACAATGATACGGCTTTTTTTCAGACAGAGTCGTACCGTTGCAGTATCAACCCGTATTGGCGACCATATCAGAGATTAAGGACACGCCACCTCATTTGATACGCCAACTGGTGTATCAGACGTGTATCGGTATCCGATATGCATCCGACACAGATACGTGATCTAATATGAAGTATCGGAGTAACATAGATTATCATCATCCAATATTAAATTTTAATACCTAATTAATCAGACAAATTCATCCAATATTAAATTTTAATACCTAATTAATCAGACAAATTCAAAACACAGGATTATAAGAAAATCTGATTACTATTCAACGAGTTGTCCAAAGACTTTAAAATCGAATTGCAATGATTTTAAGTTATTTTTCGCGTAGAATCAAAATTCTAATCGACAAATGAATCGGATTATCAATCTGTTTACAAATTTTTCTTTTACTTTTTCCTATTTTCCTTTCTTTTGTATGGTTTTATTTTTTCCTTTCTTTTATATGGTTTTTTTTTTTTCTGAATCGCAGAAGAGAAAGGGAAGCGTTAAAAGGGTTTACGGGTAATACCCTTCTTTCTACAAAATTTATACTAATGATATTTATTCTAAAAAAGATATTGACTCTAAAAGAACAAATTAAACGTTTATTGAAAACAGATTAGTCAAAAAGAATTAATTTCCCAAAAAAAAAAAATCCGAATTGTATAAATTTCAATTGCCAACATAACTACAAAATTTGTTTTTCATTTTTAAACTTATTTAAATTGATTCGAAAAATATTATTAATATTGTAAAAATGAATGTCAGATTTAACTGATTTACTATTAAGTTAGAATCCAAAAATAGGTATCTACACGGCTACACCAACGTGACAAAAACATAAACAGGAAAATTTGTCAAAATGGGGCCATAATTGTATATGTGAACCAAATTAAAGAGGGAGGTCACAAACAAGAAACCCAATCAATTGCTCCCAGGAAATTGTCGGTAATATTTGAATCAGACCAATCAGATCAATATTACTGTATCTGATTTGATCGCACAAATGACAAATTGTAACCGGATTGCAAGATCTCTGTCCCTGATTTGTAAAATATGAACAAACAATGTGTTATATTGTCAAGCTAATTTTGTGTGTAACAAAATATATTGAATACTATTGTTGAAGATCTCATATTTTACCAAAAAATTTATTTATACCATCTTAAAATAAAAGTTAAAACAAATCACTTCGATTTCGTATTTCCATTTTCACCACGTCCTCATATTGAAACTGCGGACAAAAATTGGTTAAGCTGTTATCAGTTTGAAACTGCGGGCACTCAATTTCTTTCCGCAACTTCAAACTGAGGACGTGGTGAAAATGGAAATCCTCAAAAAGACATAGTTATTTGGTTTATCATTTTTTCTAAGATGGTATAAATAAGATTTTCGGAATATTTTACATTATAAAATTCTATAACAATAAATGCTTTTTTTTTTTTTTCTGAAATAGACCCTTTTTATAATGTGAAGATAATCAATGTCTCACAAAAGGCCCACAAATGATTTCAAGAATCATACCTCACTGTGCAAAAACAGTAGAATAGTAAGCTGAACAGTGACATATTTGTAGCCCACAAATCAATATCATGATTGGGCCTATGGCCTACAATCCAAGCAAAACAGGTAATATTTCATCATTTTTCACCTATAAATGGAAGGAGGGAGTTGTTACTTGCTGTTTCTGGTACTTGTTAGAAGAAATCTACCATTCTTTCAGCAGAACCTAACAGTAGAATATATGTCTCTAATAATTCAAAAGAGTATATTAGAAAATTGAGTGAGGCTATGGTACTATGCATAGTGCATAATGATATGTACTGTGAATCAATATTTTTATTTTTAAAATCCAACCAATTGATCCGAACCGTTCAAAATGGTGTTTATATAAAAATATGCATATCGAACAAATTTTATATTTTTTTAATTTTGTTACTATTTTTTTTAGATTTATAGTAAATCACTTGATTTAAAATTCTAAACCATTCAAAAGTAGTAGTTTTCTATCTATCTAAAAAGATAGTAAAAAAAATATAGAATTTAGGTTGTAACTTAGTAAGTATATTTTTATATGAAGATTATGTTGAAAGATTCAGATCTACTAATTAAATTTTAAAAATGAAAATATTAATATATAATACAAACCAAACTGCAGTACCTAACAGTAGAATATATGTATCTATTATTTCAAAAGAGTGTATTAAAAAGTTAAACTAGTATTTTAATAGAGGAAATAATATCAAGTCCACATCCAAAGAGGGTATATAAAAAGTATTTTAATAATATTTTATAAATTATACAGTGGTCCTTCAAAGTTTCACTCGTTTACCATTTGATGCTTAAATTTTCAAAAAAGTATCTTCTTGTGGTCCTTCGAAATTTTAATTTGTAAAACAAATAAATCTTACTATTATCACCAGCTAAAAAAAACTTGGTTAAGTCTCGAGTTAGCATTTCTGTCATAGTGATATTTATAACGTGTAAATATTATTTTTAATTAATATTAAACATAGAGTTAGTTTGATACAAATTAAAACCTTTTTAAGGGTCAAAATAATATTTCTAATACATTACGGACCAAAATACTAAAAGTGACACAGTTTAAGGACCATTTTGTAAAGAAAAGTACATGCTCCATTGTAATTAAGCCCAGTTCAATGCAAAGACAAATTTGGAACTAAACAAGGAAACTAGCTACATGCATTTAACATAACTGTATACACCAACTGGTTGCCAAGTCATGGGGGAATTAGTTTCTGCTATTGCCACTTAATTAATTACAAGTTATAACCAGCAACCAAGTCAGAAAATAGAATAGGATGGGACGAAATTTTCAGAATATCACATGACTGTATAATTATTTTAAATACAAGTGTGTTTTAGTTGTGTTTCTGGAAAAAAAAAAATGACAAACGAAACATATTTCATTTTTTCTTAAGCAAGTGTCATCCTTTCAACCCATGTGGCTCCGCTCCGAAATTTTTATTAATACCGTTTCAAAAAAAAAAAAAAAATTACAAGGTACAATTAATCTTTGTTGAAGTAGATAATCTTTCATTTTCATTCAGTAATCATAGATCGGAGGACCACCTTAACCACTACTTATGCTTCCATGTGCTTCCTTAATTGTTTGTTTCGGTATATTTCCAGAGTTATCTTTTAATTTAGTCATGCATACGCAATTTCATTATAATTTCAAATAGTTTGCTATTGTACTACTATAAAATTTTGTTACATTTATTACCGCTACAGAGAACTTTTTTTTTTTTTTTTTTTAACTTGGTAGATGCTATCTAGGTTGTATTAATAAATGTGATTACAACATCTGGTCCTAATATATTACAAGATTTTTCATGCTATTACATCAATATGACCCGTATTTGAACTCCTTCTCAACCCTTGATGCCTCATGCTGACAACTCTGTTACCACAGTACCGCATCCATTCTTGCCCGGTTCACCACTATTACTATTGGTAACTTAACACCTCGAAAGATAACTTCATTTCTTTGCCTCCACAACGACCACAGAACTGCCATGAATGCAGTGGCCCATTGCTGCCTATTTTGCCCCCTAGCGCCAACTTGAATGGAAGCCTCCCATGTAGCTGTGACGGACGTTGCGTGTTGGTAAAGATTATGACACCTTCCTCACGCTTCCAACGCATTAGGGAATTCAAAAAACAGGTGTTGAGAAGACTCAAGAGGATAGTCTTCACACATAACACACCGTACATCACAGTACATACCTCTCATCTGCATTACTTCGTGTGTAAGGATTATGTCCTGTAACAACAAATAAGTGAAAATCTTCACCTTAGATGGCGCAGGTGCAGACCAGAGCTCCATGTATTTCCAACCAATTTTACCAGCTGAAATGATAGCATTATAGGGAGAAAATGTCATATAATTACCATTTGTTGACCAACGCCAATGAGCATAGTTGTCCCCATCTGTCAGAACCAGTACCGGAAACAGAGAACTGTTTATGTCGCTAGTTTGCTATGACAAACTAATTCTTGTTCATTGTATAATTTTGAAAAAAAAAAAACATAGAATATAATCAATATTAGACTTGTATTGTGTGTAATGATTTTACGAACATTATGAAAAAAAAGTTATTCATATTTAATTGTGCATGTGAAGCGAATCAAATTACTTATTCCATCTTACTCTGTATATTTTATATTTTGTTTGACAACATAAATGTTTTTACTTTAATTAATCCGTAACATCTTCTTCACTTTCCTCTTTTTCTCTTTACCATTTTTATTCTCCAGCGTTCAAATTTCAAACTTGTTTTAGACCAGATTTTTTTCTCAGAATAGTGATTGGGTTAAAGTAAATTTAAAAAAAAAAAAAAAAGTATTTCTGAGTCAGAAATAGACAATCTATCGAGTTAAGGGTAGGTACACGAAACAATCAATACTAATTCTAAATAAAATTTCAAATCGATAGAGTGCCTATATCTGACTCAGAAATACCTTTCCTTTAATTTGCTTTAACCCAATCACTATTCTGAGAAAAAAAAATTTAATACCTAATTAATCAGCGGCTCAGGCAGTCTGTCAGTTATGTCGACCTTCTTTACATAATATTTTGAAAGCACAAGCTAAAGTTAGAAATATAGAAATTAGAATGTCAAAAGAATTTCTATGATTCTTTTGCTTTGGGAATTAACTGAATTAAGCAAAAGGGAACGGAGCAACACGTGCGAACAGGCTGGGACCACACACCGCCTACATGAGCCGCACGTGTAGAGCTCCTTATCTTATCTACATGGAGTAGAATTTTTGTCCATTGTGTCAGGTGAGTGCTGTCCCGGTAGTTCTCCATTGACCAATTAAATATTTAATAAGAGTCAATTTAATACAATCTACTAAATTCACATTAAATCAAAATATATTCATGGAACCAAAATTTTACCTAACCCTAATTTGAAAGAGTGATTAGGGTGGTGGACGTAGGACAAGATGAGTGGGTCCCACGATTCAGAAATGAACCCGAAATTATAGGCCAATCTCAAGCCACGTGTGCCCAACTTTGACGAATTCAGATTTAGTGGGCCCCATAAAACCATAAATTATTGATTTTATAATGTGTTTTTTACTTTTCACGGTGGAATTTTGGTTTTCTTGCCATGTAAAAAATGAAAAGATCTCCTCTTCCCTTCCCTTCCCTTCCCGCCCGCCGTACTGCAAATTATAGGAGTTCCGGGTTTTCTTCTTTCAGCAATTCAATTCTTGTCTTTTTAATTTTTTATGTTTTTGGTGGTTTCTATTTGCTTTCTTCTTTCATCTTTTAAACCCATATTATTTTACTTATCATTTTTCAAAAAATATAGACAGAGTTGCTGTATATAAATTTTATTTTTATTCTGTACGCATACATTATCTGTGCACTCCACAAAGGTGACACACACATTATCTGCTCAACCATTTGATCAAAATTAAATTGTAACGAGAAATGGTTGCACATATAATATGTGTGTACCAAGTAAAAATTGTCAACTCTGTATTTTTTTAATGATAACTTACAAATCAATTGAAGAATTTTTCATAAGAAATGTATTAAATATTTGTCTGGAAAGAGAAATGTAGATTTTTTTGATGCACCGGAAGAAACCGAATCAATATTTTATTTCCTTTAAACATTTTTCTAAAGAACCAATTTTTGATTCGGTTCCTTAAAATTTGTATGCAGATCTTAATCCTTAGTAATAGAAAATGTCTAACCTAACATACAAACCCTAAGAGACCGAATCATTTTGAGTTTGTATGCATATCACAATATTTAGCTACAAAAAATAGGATTCAAATCTGCTGAAATTCAAAATTATCAACAGTGATTCTGAAATTTCTGAAATCCCGAATCCAACCATTGAATTGTTTCGAGATGCGTATGCAGAAAAATCAACTGTTTCGAGATGCGTGCACAGAAAAAGTTGGACAGCTGGAATATATTTCTTCCGTGAAATTAAAAAAAAACCATGATTTGGCTTCTTAAAAAATGTCTAAATGAAATTCCTTTCATACATAAAAAAAATTCATCATTCTAATTCTTTACAAAAATATTTGATTCATATCTTGGAGTAGAACTAGGGTGTTCCTAAGTTCACCAAGCTCCTTTGTGAACTCAACTCTAAAATCTATTGGATTGACTTAAAATGACGAATCCAGACTGTTGAAATCCTTCTACTTTACGAGTTATGTATCTACATGTGAAAATTTTAAATTTTCAAATTAATTTAGTATAAAGTCAAGTGGTCAAAATTAGAAGGTTTATAAATTAATTTTAATGCATTCATTTTTTGGACGCCTTTTGACCACTTGACTCTATACAAAATTAATTTTAAATTTTAATTTTTTTGCTTGTAGACGCATCACTCGTAAGATAGAAAGATTCAACAGTTTGAATTAATCGTTTGAAGCCAATTCAAAAAAATTTAAAATTGAGTTTACAAAGAAAGTTATGCACTCAAAAACATGCTAGTTCTACTCCATATCTTGAAGTAAAAAATTATGTTAAACAATTGTGCCTACTCTCCTCTCGGCATTTACTTATGAAATGCCTACGCCAGGTGTCATGAAGGATTTTGTCATTTTGTGATTGTTCATAACTTTTTTTAATTTTTTTTTTTGACAAAAATCCGTATGTATGATAAATTAAAAGTTAGATGTGATGGATATCTACACTAGATTTCCTCGAATAAAGGGAAGTGTTAAAACATGGAGAAATGACAAGTCGGCTATAAAATGAATGTGCTTTTTATCTGCTTTACAATTCTGTGATAAACATTTTAAATTATGTTCATAGAAATTTGCAAATAACTTAGCAAAGAAAGAAACCTGGGGTGCCAATGTGCCATGCATGACAATTTTTCTATGGCCCATATATAGGTACATATAAATCTCTGATGAAATGCATTTTCTCATAGTTTCATAGTATTTTGTTCAAGATTTAATTTCCTATTTTTGTTTGTAGTTCAATGAGAATGAGAAGGGCACTCCAAGAGCATTATGAAACAAAAATATAGCCATTTTGTCCTATGGTATTTAAATATTTTTTACAGTCTGCCTTGTTAAAAATTAAGAAAATACATTCATACTGTAATTCCGAACATATTCAATATCGAACTCTGTATGATTATCATATCTGACAATTTTATTTTAACATTTAAATTTTAGTTTTATAATATTGAAATTTAAAATTAAATAATAATGGAGGAATAAAAAATAGAGGTACTTGATTATTTGAATGTTGCTCTATTATTAATTTACAATGAGAAAATTGTACGTCAACTAGTAGGGTTAAAATGGATCATTAGTTTTGTGCTCCAATCACGTTTCACATCTTTACTTTTGTTTACAAAATTCGAACAGTCGATCCGAACCATACAACATGATACTCGTATTAAAATGTGCTTGGAGATCAAATTTTATATTTTTTGGAAGTTTTTTATTATTATTTTTAGATAGGTACAAAATCATTGTTTTTATAAAATTTTGAACCATAAAAGACAATAATTTTGTACCTGTTCTAAAAAATAAAAAATAGTAAAAAAGTTCCAAAAGCTATAAAATTTGGTGTCCAAATACATTTTAATATGAAGATCATGTTGAGTGGTTCAAATAAACTGTTTAATCTTTAAAACCAAGAAAAATACGTAATGCGTAGCATGATATACAAAACCAATAATGCATTTTAACTCTGCTCAAATTAAATAGTTAGAGTACTTGCTCGACGTGCAGATAATATGACAAGTAATTAATAATCAAGTTTTAATGCATTTTTTCGTAGGAGTTAAAAATTAAAAACCTCAAATGAACTCATTGGTGAAAAACAAATTTTAATGTGTATTGAAAGATGCAACATTCAATGCACCTAATAATTTCATAGGGCTTGGAAACAATTTCTCATAAATTAAGGCATATAGAACAAGCTCATATTAATGAAGTAGCATAGTGGAATTAATTAAATATTCAATGATGTAGATTAGTTATATAACTAATACATTTTTCCTCATATTTTTGTGGGACATTATAACTTCACAGTTCTTTTTTCACACATTTTTTTTCATAACAAATTAAAGCGTATTAAATGTGTCCCCAAAAGAGCCCACTTTAGCAAAAAAAAAATTCAATAATTTATTTGATCATGTTGAACGATTATTCTGAATTGTGTGAGTAATTATTGTAGATGTGAAAAGTTATCATTCTGTCTACAGAAAAGTAATATTTGTGTGTTCAAAAAATAAAAATAAAAGGGTACTATCATATACAAGTCAAGAGAATCTTCCAATAACTTTAAAGTACATTTGTGACATGTAATACAGATATTAAATTTGCTTATAACACAGCTGTCGTCATTGTGGTCAGTGGCTTAATGTTTAAAAATAGAAATAAATTTATAAGCATGTTGTTTGGGCTAGGGCCAGGCAAAATTACTCAAACTCGTAACTCGCTCATAATTCGCTCATTTACAGCTCGTTTTAACTTGCTCATTTACAACTCAAGTTGGCTGACTCGTTTAATAAATGAGCTGAGTTTGAGCTTACCCCAACTCGTTTATTTATAACTCGAGTTACATAACATTGGTCACAATAAATTCCATAAATTATTTTTGTTGAGCTGCTGTATGAAAAATTAATGGTGCTTATGTACTAAGTTGCTGTATGAAAAATTGTTGGTGCTTATGTACTATTGTTGTATGAAAAATTGCTTGATACTGATAAATTCTTTCACTATTAGTATATCATTAACTGGTTAAACGAGTTGTAAGTCAACTCGAGTTGATAACGAGCTAAGTTCGAGTTAGCTCTACAACTCATTATTACCACCCAACTCGAGTTGACTCGCTCATTTATTTAATGAGTTGAGTTCGAGTTGGAGGTAACTCACTCAAACTTGACTCATTTACAGTCCTAGTTTGAGCAGTGATTTTCATACAATTTTATAATTATTTAACATCCCATCAAATGTCGTTAACCATAAATTTTTGTAAATGTATGTTATTTGATGAACGGTGAACTTGCACAAAATTTCATTATTTTATGTATATTATGTTTTACTTAGAATTGTAAAAACATAAATTATATTTTCTCTGTAAAATTGCACGGAGGCTGTTAGTTACTAGCTAGACTTAAACAAAATTTCTTTTTTTGGTGAAAAATCCGTAGGCGATTTTATTAATTTAAAAAGTTACAAATCAGCTGTTACATAAAATGAGACAATTGTCTGAGAAAACATTCAGCTATAAACAAACTAAAAACGCACAGGGATATGTGCATCTTATGAACACAAATTTGGTCATCCGTGCTTGATGAAAATGATAGGAGCCTAGTGATGGGTTCCTCCCTAGTGATGGGTTTCTCTGTGTGCATAGTTGTCGTGCTGACAGACTTCATCATAGAAAACACTGAATCAAACTAAACTGGGAACTAAATCAACCAGCCATGACAGTCACCACTCAATAAGTCGCAATGATTGTACTGAATCAAACCGAACCGAAAATTAAATCAACTGAACTGAAACAGTCACCACTCAGAAATTCTAATAAAAAATTGTCAGCATAGTAAGCAGAAAAGAGAGGAAGAAGAAAAGAAACAAAGCACATGACAAACTCCACCGCAAACGACCAAAACAAACAACAACCTATAAAACAAGTAATTAGATGCACGTACTTGCACAGAAGTACGCTTACACGAAGTAGTTGAGATAATACATGAGCAAAAACATAATCCAATGCATTGAAAAAACAAATATAAAAATGCATAGACTGAGTAAAGAAAGCAGTGTAGTCTGTGTACCTCACGCTGATAAGGCTGGCATTATTTCATATCAAGCAACAGGGCAAGATGCACTGAACAACCTGTCACCAATCTTCGCTCACTTGTTGAATGTACAATTCCTAGTATTTTCTCCATTTTTACAAAACAACACTACACCTTTTACAACCGACATTTTTATTAATATCCAAAGTTAATTACAAATTAATAAATATACCCACTAATGTTGAGAATTTATAAAAATATCTATACCGGTCAGAAAATAGCCAGTTTTAATTTTTTTGGGTATATGGCCGGTACTAATTTTTTTTTTAATGCTAAAATCTAACACTAAAATTCGATTTTTTTTAAATATTTGTTGGATTATATTTTTGATATATAATTAGCATATTTATACTAAATACGCTTAATTACTTGAAATTATGTTAAATTACTCTGAATTACACAAAATTATGGTAAATTACGGTAAATTATGTTAAATTATACTAAAATACGGTAAATTACGCTAAATTACATATGAATAGGGATGATATTTTTACTGAGAAAGTGAAAAACGATAACGAATTGCTTATGAAAATACGCATGCGTCAGTGCCCGCTTCATTAGATTTCAAAATTCAGAATTGCCAAAAAATAAATTGAAGAGCCTCAAAACTTGAGTTGAAGTTTCCGATTGAGATTTTCATTTCTATTATTCAATCTAAGTAGCTTAGTAAATTAGTATATAATGAACTTGTAGAATACCAATTTTTATTATTTTTTGAATTTTTTTTTACTATTTTTTATGATTTATGAAAGATGGCACAAAATCGGCTTAATTTAGCGTAATTTAGTGTAATTTAGCGAAATTTAGTGTAATTTAACATAATTATTGTAATTTAGCATAATTTTGTGTAATTCAGCGTAATTTAACATAATTTCAAGTAATTTAGCGTATTTTGTATAAATATGCTAATTATATATTAAAAAAAAGTAATCTAATAAATATTTAAAAAAATTCAAATTTTTAGTGTTAGATTTCAGCATCTTGCTATTTATAGTGTCTCTAAATAAAAAAATTTAGTACCGGCTATAAAATGGCCGGTACTAAAAAAAATTAAAACCGGCTATTTTCTGGCTGGTATGGATATTTTTATAAATTTCCAACATTGGTGTGTATATTTATTAATTTTTGTAATTAACTTTGGATATTAATAAAAATGTCGGCTTTTACAAGGAGGTCGGACATTCATTTTTTTCTTTTTTGCAATGGAAAAAAAATGGTTGCGTTAAAATAATTTGCAACAGTAAATATTGACTGTTAGTAGTTGTAAAAGATTTCGTTGCAGTAGATTCATAACCCAATTTTTGTTGCAATTCGTATATTTATTGTAACTATAATTTAGTTATAAAATACGTAACAATAAGATATTACAACTAAATTGACGGCTGTTTTAGTGCATTTAAGACAACCAAAATACGATAATAAAACCCAATTATAAAACCTAGTGTATCACAAAATAGTGGTCCGGATTAAAAAAGAGACAAAAGATACAAAATAGTGGTCCAAATTAAAAAAATAACTAAAGCCACTTGATAACATCCTCTTTAAAAAATAATGTTTTATAAAATCAAGTGAAATGATAATTTGATAGTCGTAATTTCATCCAACTACTATTTAATTAATAGATGCGTATGATATATTGACATTTATCAAGTTGCAATACAACAATATTTTTTGTCTACTACCATTTAAATAATTTTTTTGTAAAATAATAAAATCCAAAATTATTACTTATATTACTTGAAAGATGTTGTTCTCAGAAATTATCAGTGCCTTCTTGATAAATTGATAGCCCGTGAACATATTTTGCCCTAGCCGGACGCCTCCAGTTTGGTATGGTCTGGAGACGAAATGAACACGAAACCGTGTAATGAACTTTGTTTATACAACGTGCTACATGCCCATAAGCAATTAATGAGTTTTTTAAGTTTCTACTCAATTTAAAATAGCATTGAATTAAGTCACATCTCTTGAATGCAGATGTGCATGTGCATTTTGAAGTTAGCAAAGAGAAGCCGAGCCCTTTGAGCGATCCAATCACAATTACTAGAGCAAAAAGATTTTGGTTTGTATTTTACCCCGAAATTTTTAAATATAGCACAGTCCCAAAAAAAATAAACCAAAACGGCACCGTTTCGTCAGAATTTCAAATTTAGCACGGCCGCAGAAATGGGGCCGCTCAGCTGATCTGCGGCCCCTTTTTTTTTTTTTTTTTTTTTTTTTTTTAGATCTGAAAAATAAAAATTCGAATTTTACGAAACTTTAAACGGCCATAAAACGGCGCTCGAGTGTCGGATTTCAGCAAATGACCACTTTTCGGAAAGCTTGTGAAAATGCGCATGTGTCTGAACTAGCTTTGCTAGATTTCCAAATTCAGAATTGCAAAAAAACAAAGGGAAGAGCCTCAAAACTTCAGTTGAAGTTTCCGATTAAAATTTTCATTTCTATTCTCAAATCTACGTAGCTCAGTAAATTAGTTATCTAATGAACTTGTAGAATAGAAATGAAAATGAAAATCTTAATCGGAAACTTCAACTGATTTACTGAGCTAATTTCATTAGATAACTAATTTACTGAGCTACGTAGATTTGAGAATAGAAATGAAAATCTTAATCGGAACAACTGAAGTTTTGAGGCTCTTCCCTTTGTTTTTTTGCGATTCTGAATTTGGAAATCTAGCAAAGCTAGTTCGGACGCATGCGCATTTTCACAAGCTTTCCGAAAAGTAGTCATTTGCTGAAATCTGACACTCGAGCGCCGTTTTATGGCCATTTAAAGTTTCGTAAAATTCGAATTTTTATTTCTCAGATCTAAAAAAAAAAAAAAAAAAAATGGGGCCGCTCAGCTGATCTGCGGCCCCCAGGTCTAAAAAAAAAAAAAAAGGGGCCGCAGATCAGCTGAGCGGCCCCATTTCTGGGGCCGCTCAGCTGATCTGCGGCCGTGCTAAATTTGAAATTCCTGCCAAACGGTGCCGTTTTGGTATATTTTTTTTGAACTGTGCTATATTTAAAAATTTCGGGTATTTTACCTGCATGCGCCAGAAGCATGAGAATTCGGATACAGTGAAGTGACCCAATTTTTGAGTTTTAGAATGGGACCGTTCGATTCGAATCTGCGAAAATTTATCCTTGAAGTTAGCACACATCCCGATAACGAATTTCAATTCCGAGACAATCTCAAGCGACAAATTCGAATCGGACGGTCTTGATCCAAAACCCAAGATTGGATTACTTTAGGGGATCCGGACCCGAAGCATGAGGTACTGAATTTTTATTTTAAAAAATATATATATTAAGCAATTTATGGGAAAGGAGAGAATTTTTTTACCATGTACTATAAGGCAGTACATGGGCCTGTTCGGCAACATAGAAATTTAATGAGGATGTGAATTTTTAATATGGAAATGAGAATTTTAATTTGTCAAAACCAAAAGTATTTAACTTATGGAAAATTTTAAAATATAGGTGTTCGGTAAATGCATGAAAAATTTGTTAGGATGTTGTTATTTTTCTCTTTATAGATGTAATACTAAAATTAAACTTAATACTAGCTTAATCTATTAAAATTAAGTGTTGCTAGTTTAATTATGCTTGTTTAATAATTTCTTGTATTATTAAATTGTGCTTGTTTAATTGATTTTAGCCTTTGTATTATTAAATTGTGTTTGTTTAATTGAGTGCTTGATTGTACAAGTTAATTTCAGTTTAATTAATTAAACAAGTATTAATTAGTATAATTCCCCTTTTAATTAATTAGTATTAAATTGTGCTTGTTTAAACAAAAATGGCCAGATGAAATTAGCTCCGCCAATTGCGTCCAATTTGAATGGTAAATTTAATAAGATTAATGAAGCAACTCAGCACCTTGGTCAATTGAAAAAAAAAGGACCTCTGACTCAATGTTTTTTTCTCTATATAAATTGAAGCCGATTGGGTAATAAACCTTTCCAGGGAAATGAAATGAAAAATAAAACTACGTTGCCGAACGGAAGCAGTGCAAAAGTACCGATGAAGTCATTTTTCCTATAAGAAACCATGGAAATCGAAGCTGCCGAACATGCGAGACTGAATTATTGATTTAATTGTTTTAGACATTTTTAAGAAACCTTAATACCTTGGTTCCCACATTTTTATTAATATTCAACATAAAATAAAAATTATCAAATGTACTTAGTTTTTCTGAGTATTTTTAAAAAAATTCCAAACCGGTCAAAAAATGATCGGTTGGAATTTTAATTAGGACCGGCCATCAGGATTTTTTTTGTTTGTTTACCCTATAAATATCCCGTATCTCTCTCCTCCCACTCACAACTCACTCAAACTCACTAGAAGAGAAAGAGAGAAAGAGAAGGGCGATTTCGGAGGCAAAAAGGGCGAAATTTGAGGTGATTTTCCGAGGGTGAAAAGGATGAACAGTATCAACCGAGGTAGGTCGCCCAATCGTGGCGTAGGGAGAGGAGGGTCAATTAGTGATCGAGGTAGAAATGAGAGAAAAAAATAACTGTCAAGAATGCTTTAGTGATAAAAAGAACTATCAAGTATGTCTGATGGAGAAATTTCTTAAACGGCCTATTTAATTTGAAATTTCAGACGATGACTTTGTGGAAAACCTCTATGGCTACGGTTTGAAAAAAAAATAAGGTTGATCCAGAGCCTCCAACATCGGACGATGAGTTTGTTCCGTGTACTTATACTGGTAAGACTAGCAATTCGTCTGTTGTCACTGATCCAGAGCCGCCTACTAAGGAGTAGGATTACTAGTTTGAAGAATTAGGGTTTTAAGTTTGATGAATTAGGCTTTTACCATGTTGTACCGGAGGTTTAATTTCATCGATTTAATTTTTCTATTGTAGGCTGGATGTAACATTGTAACTGAATCTTAATGTATTTTGGAAGTTCAGAAAATCCCAAAATTAATTTTTGAATATGGAAAAACAGTGAAGTTACTCATAACTTAGTCTACATAAAGTAGTTCGAACCATATAAATAAAGTTCACACAGATTGTAAATAAAATAGTTCTTAAAGCTGCATCTAATTAAATAAGTTCACAATATGCATACAACTTAATTTAAATCACCCACTACGCCTGAAAATAAATTATGAACCATCGACCATTTCTAGAAGATGGCCTATCAGATGCCCTTTCTTGGCTTCCAGATGCCTCTGCTTGGCTACCAGATGCCATTGTATGCCTACCAGTTGACCTCCTTGGTTGGCTACCAGATGGTTCTCATTGCACACGAACTGCCTTTCCTCCCATGACAAATGTCTCTCTTATTGCCTCTGCATACATAGCAAATGCATTTAAATGGCTTGTAGTTGTGCTTCGCCGTGACCCTTGTGACCTAGATGCCTCTGCGATAACTCGCTCATTTTCTGTTGCATTTGCTGCGTTTCTGGCCTCTGCATTTCATTTGTTACTTAGTAAGTTAGTCAAAATTGGAATGGATTATAATTTTTTATGAAAGTTACATACCTCTTCTATTCCTGTCGAAAGTGGAATGGCAATCCTGATGCCCCTTTCGCTTACCTTGCATTTCGTCCATGGTCATTACATGACAGATGTGTTTTCTCCTCCCAACTCTAATCAAAGCCTTGCTAGGAAGAATTACAGGAGAATCACAAACTGGTCATTCCTCCATATTGCCATAAGGAACAAACACCCTATTCCAAATACTTTCAAGATAGGTGACACTATAGTAGTCTGCAACAAATTGGTTCTCGCTCCAGTTTCGTTCACGACAAACCGCTAAGACATGAACACACGGAATAGATGTTAATTGGATAGCTCTGCATGTACATTCCATTTTGTTGTCAGGCCCGCGTGTCACAACGTACTTGAACTCCCTACGAATAATTTTCATAGTTCCATTGGAGCCGGAGGTGACTGGAACATACTCATTTTGGGATAAAACTTAGTACTGACCTTCGCCATGCGTATACGGTACCAAATTCATGGATGCAGCTTTGATCCACCATTTTTTGAGCTTGAGCTCCACCTGTTCAGAAAATTGCTGATTTGCATTGGCTATCCATGGCTCGCTGTCGCCGCTCAACAAATCATATATTGCACTTATAGAACGTATCCTCCACAATTGTAGCCACGAGCAATCACCGGCTCGTCCGAAAGACATTGTTCAACGACTCGGATCCGAGTCGGATCCGTTTATTGTCATGATACTCTATCCGTATCCTCCATCACAGATTTGGAAGCGGTAAAATTTAGTTTTTAATTTTAACATCGGTTTACTGTCCATATTCATATCCTACCTCAACCCAAATATCTGCACCAATCAAAGACAAAAAACAGCACAAAATAAAATAGTAGAGAAAAATCAAGCAGAGAACTAGAGCAACAGCAGTTGAGATTTAACCCAATGGTGGATTCACTGGAAAACCTAAAAGAACTGTAGCAGTATCTAGACTTGCAGGGAGGGGGTGGGGGGGGTCCATATAGCTCCGTGCAGGTACCATATGGTAGTGTCAGGTACCAGATTGCATGTATAGTGTTCCCTCATAAATATGGTAGTATTAAATATTATAAGAAAATTATGGCAGATTAAGGATGGAATGGAAGGTAGAGTGTCCCAATTTGGTGTCTCTTGTGGGGGCAAAGATGGAGACAAGGGGGTATTTAGGGTTCTTTACTGTCAGAAAATTGAAAATTTCAAGAACTACGGGGAGTATTTTATTGGGAGATATATAATATGTGATATATATAAATCCTTCATGTTCATGGTGTCAGTCCCTCTATTACACTCCAATATAAAAGATAAAAATGTTTTATATGCAAATTCCGTTTTTGTAAATACAACATATCACTAATTTTAATATTGAGTAGAATTCTAAAACCAATCACATATATAGTCTCTGGTGAGCTTAATTCTAAAACCAATCAAATTAACTTCATACGACAAATTCAAACCGTTGAAACTGATCACTTGATGAGTAATGTGTTTATATGCAAATTTTTGAAATTTAGAATTACTATATTATAAAGTCGAGGATAAAAAAATGATGAAAAATAAATGCATTAAAATAAACCTATAAACCTTCATTTCTTGATCGCTTGACTTTATACTAAATTAACTAAATTTTGTATGAAAACACATCACTCGTGAAGTAGATCAGTTTCAATAGTTTAAATTCATTATTTGAAGTTAATTTAATAAATTTTGAAGTTAAACTCACCAAACTTACTCGTCACCAAACCTATTTGTGATCTTAACAACAAAAGTTCAAAAACTTTGTTTATCAATTATTAATAGTAATAATAATGTTGAAGGGGACCTCTTGGTTTCTTAATTGGTCCTCCATATTAAAAGCACAAGTGTCATCTTTCCTATCGACTCTTTATTCCATCTCCTTTTATCTTTTGTCAATCTTAATCAATTGGTGTAAGTCACTTTTGAGTCGTCCCTTTTCATTTTCTCCATCTCTCATTTTTATTTTATTTTATCTTTTTATCACTCTCTCAAAAACAGAGAGAAGAAAGTAATTATCTTTTCTGTTATATTTTATGAAATACATCACAAATGCATTTTATTTTGACATGAAAGTTGGGCATTGCATTATAACCTTGCAACTGAAAAGAAAATGAGATTTGATAATTTGTTTATCCTGCACAAGAACAGTAAATTCAAACTTTGTCTCGACATTATATATTTAATTTATATTTTCTTTGATTATAATTTAGAATTTTAATTTAAAAAATTCTGATTTTTTAATTAAGAACCCCTCCTTAAATGGGAATTATGTAATTTTCACATGTAGAATTCAAACTCCGGTCCTTTCAAAGTAGACCAACATCTCAACCAGTCGAGATGATATTTTGTAAATAAAGTGATATAATTTATTAAAATTTTGTCATAATTTATTAGGTATAATCCAAGTTTCCACTTTTTTTAAAGAAAGGGAAACACAATCCAAAATCATCTTTTTAAAAAACCTAAAAAGTAAAAAGATTGCATGCATTGTATGGTTTCTTTTCTTGTTTTGCAATAATATTTTGTACTAATTTTCAACGCTCGGGGGTTACATTTTGGATCATAAATTGTGTTGTCTGTTTTAATTATAAAATTTTCTAATATTGAAATCTGTGTCGGTTCCTTTTAAATTTTTATATCGATGAAAAGTTTGCAAGAACTTTGCCTTTTCTGCCGACATTTTTATTAATATCCAAAGTTAGTTACAAATTAATAAATATACCCAAAGTTGTTGGGAATTTATAAAAATATCCATACTGGCCATTTTCTGGCTAGAACTAATTTTTTTTAGAGACACTATGAATCAATAGCAATATGCTGAAAACTAACACTAAAAATTCGAATTTTTTTTTAAATATTTGTTAAATTACTTTTTTTATTTATAAAATTAGCATATTTATACTAAAATAAGCTAAATTACTTGAAATTATGTTAAATTACGCTGAATTACACTAAATTACACTAAATTACAATAATTATGTTAAATTATGCTAAAATACGGTAAATTACGCTATATTAAGCTAAATTAGGCTTATTTTGTGCCATCTTTCATAAATCATAAAAAATAGTAAAAAAATTTCAAAAATTTCAAAAATTGATATTCTATAAGTTCATTACATAACTAATTTACTAAGCTACGTAGATTGAACAATAGAAATGAAAATCTTAATCGGAAACTTCAACTCCAGTTTTGAGGCTCTTTCCTTTGTTTTTTGGCAATTCTGAATTTCAAAATTTAGCAAAGTTGGCATTGACGCATGCATATTTTCACAAGCTTTTCGAAAAGTGGTAATTTGCTGAAATCGGACACTCGAGCGCCGTTTGATGGCTGTTTGAAGTTTCGTTGACGTTTTTTGCTTTCTCAGTGAAGATATCATCCCTATTCATATGTAATTTAGCGTAATTTTGTGTAATTTAGCGTAATTTAACATAATTTCAAGTAATTTAGTGTATTTTAGTATAAATATGCTAATTATATCAAAAAGTAATCTAACAAATGTTTAAAAAAACAAATTCGAATCTTTAGTGTTAGATTTCAGCATATTGCTATTGATTCATAGTGTTCTCTAAAATAAAAAAAAAGATTAGTACCGGCCATTTTTTGACCAGTACCGAAATAAATTAAAATTGGCTAGAAAATGGCCCATATGGATATTTTTATAAATTCCTAACAACTTTGGGTATATTTATTAATTTGTAATTAACTTTGGATATTAATAAAAATGTCGGCATTTTCTGTCTATTTTGGGACAAAAAAGGAAACATATCTAGTGGCATCTTATCATAATCTATCATTGCTACCTTTTTCTTCAAGCTTCTTCATTTTGTCGACAAACTTGCATAAGACACTCAACAGAATTTTTTATTTTAGAAATATATTAAATAGTTTTCAAGAATGAAAAAGATGGAAAATTATTTCATCTTTCTAGTTCTTTACAAAAGATTTTATGCATATCTAAAAAAAAACTCTGGAAATTCAATGCCATATAAGTAGGGTATATAAAGTGATTGAGAGAATAAAGAAAGGGACACCTTTATACCCCTTTTTAGATTATAAAATTCTTTTGTTCCACAGTATATATCATTAAAAACAATTTAATGTAACTTTATTATTCTGAATAACAGTGCCTATCTGCAATTTCATTGGTTCACTGACTCGGAGAATAATGAAAAGGGATGTCATTATTAATCACTTTTGTCAATGTTAATTGGTCTAAACAATTTAACAAATTGGATGATGTTTGGTTGAGACTAAAGTTAAGAAGATTTAAGTTGGTTATTCTGATTTAAGCTATATTTGGTTGAGATATAAAAATTAGAGAAGAAAATTTTACAAATAGTCACTGATAATGAGTTTAGAACACAACACAAAATTAAAGTATATGAGAAGGTAGTTTAATTTAGGCTGGTCTAACTTTAAATTTACAGCTACCCTTTATTTCATAATTTTAGTCTCAACCAAACGTAATGTTAAAGAGTAGTACTTAAAATATATGGCTTTAAAAGCAATTTGAAGCTTTTCGTTTCCATCTCCATCCAAACAAGATGCAAGTTAAAATAGTAATAAAATATAGGTTTTAGACTGTTACATGTGTTAAATAATAATCTAGTAAAACAATAGAGAAACTTTTTTTGTTTACAATTCCATGTAATTATCTAATAAAAGGAGGAATAATTTCATTTTCTTTTTCTTTTTTAACCATCAGATAAAAATAAAACAATAGATAAACATGAGAAATATATGACAAGGTTAAAAAGGGAGTTGTACTTGTATCTACAGTTGACCACATTTCAGGTCTTAGATTTGACTAAATATTTGTGTACAATGCACTGGCAACTGTTCATGAAGTGACACATGCTTGTTATTTAATGGAGGGATAGAACCAGAATACCAGATTAATTGCTACACATCTCAAGTTTTATAGGCCTATACAACCTCTCACATTTAAACTAAGGTAAAAATTTGACTTTTAATCCATTCAGTGTGGAGCTCAAGGTAACCATTTGCATTTATAATTTTAGGCTTTGTTTTGTTTTTTTTCTTACCGCATTTCCAAGAAGAATCCAATTGAGCACCTGTTTGGTAATTTATTTGGTTGAAAAGATATTTGATTTTTAATCTTAGCAATAAATTTTGATAAAACTGTTGTTGATATGACAATTGCGGCAAATGCCCACCCAATCTATACATCACTAGAAGTAGAAGCTACTGGATTAAAAAAGAGAAATGATTGTGTGATGATTTTTTACATATATATCAGGACAATGTTTTTTTTTTTTGTCATACTATTAACTTAAATTTCAAATTTTCAAAATTTCAAAATTGAAATTAACCGAATATCTTACTGTAAGTTACGAGAGCGCTTATTTACCAAAAGTTAGGTAAATTTGAAGTACCTATTTATTTCATAAAGAGCTAAATCCAAATTTGACTTTTATTAAATTACAGAATTTTGGCTAGAAAAACTACTTAATTTGTAAATAAATAAAATACTGGGCAAATTTGGAAATAAACAAAAAAAAAAGATTTTTCCAAGGACCTAACTGATAATGCACCAGTTAAATATGAATAACAATGCAGCCGTTTTGTAACATTGGTGCAAAAATGATGCAAATTGTATCCAATTATCATATTTTAATAATTTAGTTTCAGGTTTTAAGAAACCATTATATTTTCAATTATGAAATTATAAGAAGGCTAAAGAATATATGTTTGAACTTGTGTCAATTATTTGGAAAAAAATAAAAGGGTGTTATGGCAATTTGCAACTACAAATTGAAGCTGAAGAAACATTTACCAGAAGCAAAAAAAAAATGAAAAAAAAAATGTGAAGAACCGAGAATTAAATTAAACAGTACAATTACAATTATTTTATAGTCATATTACACTACCAGAAAGAAAGGAAAAAGATTATAATCAATTCTTACTTGCCCTAAATAATTAAAGAAGCCAATAATAAAAGGCATATACTATTCATCTATAATTAAGAGGATTTAGAGGATTTCGGTCTGATAGCTGCTGTTGATAAGGATTAAAACCCCTGCTGCTCTGGCTACAACCTATTAATGTCAGTAAGATGAAACCAAATTTGCTCGAACACTTTCACAATTACACTATGATACTCAGTTGAATTGAGCGAGAGATAACATGCCAATAAATCCTCTAAATCCTTTGATTTACGGATATTGTTCTCGATTATCATCTCTACCATTGATTCTCGGAAATCCTTGATCGGATCCGACGAAGACTTCACCACCGCAAAGCTGTCCAGAATCGCGCAATCCTTGCGCCGAGCGTTGCTCTTTCGGTGCTTGATTTTCTTGGTTAAAACCCTAGGGCTTTTCCCCCTAGTTTTGAGCCTTTGGGTTTCCTTTGGTGGCGATTTCTTCTCCTCGGGCGGGGATTTCGTGACGATCGGAGGGAGTTTCTTTGAGACAAATCTCTCCGGTCCCGTGACATCGATGATTATATCCGTTGGTGAAGTAGTCACTCTGCATGTGCAACAAGGTTGAGACCAATCGGTGCCGGAGTCGGTTTCGGGGTCTGGTTCCGGCTCCGGTTCCGGTTTCCGAACCCGACACCCACAACGGAAGGCATCCGTAGAATTAACTGGCTTGGTGACGGGACACATTGGTTTCAATTGCCTCTTCTTGGTTTTTCTCTTGGATTTTCTTGGTGAATCCAACACGGTGAAGTGTGTATCAATGGTTTTCGGAGAAGGAACGCTTGAAAGCTTGTCTGCATCTAATTCTAGTCTTCTAGAGATGTAGTAAGATGCTCTGTTTGGGGTGAGAGGTTGGTTTTGTTTTTGAGGTGTGCATGGAGGAGAAGGAGAGGCGTAGTGTTGGTAGGATGGTTTAGTTTTCTTCATGCGCTTGGTATTGTTGTTGCCTCCTCCACCTCCTCTGTTTCCCATCTCCTTTAGCTTGTAAAACCATGCATTAGGTATCATGTCTGATAACTTGAACTTGTGGTTTCCCATGGCCTCTGTTTCTCTTCCTCTAATAATACTCTGTTTTCTCAATTGAAGGAAAGCAAAGTACAAACCTTTGCACAGTCTATGACCTCTCTCTCTGTTTCTCTCTGCTTCTCTCTGCTTCTCTCTGCTTCTCTCTGCGTGTCTGTACCGTGCTGTGGTGAGCGGTGACTTGACTTTAAAAGTAAAGGAGGAGAGGGGAGGGGAAGGGAGGGGGGGTTAAATAGGTAGAAAAAGCGGGAGAAACAGAGGCATTAAAAAGGAGACGTGCGGGTTTGTCGTGAAGCAAATTGTATGGGTCCGACAAAAAGAAACAGGGGAAAAATATAAAAGAAGGAATTTGATGTATGCCCAACAAAACTTCAAAATTATAAATTTCCCCCTCTCAACTTCAAATTACAAATTTTCCCCTTTTAACTGAATCAACCAATGAACAATCTTACGCTTACCCCCTGTGGTTCACTGAGATGGATTCAGACCATTGTCATTGTATACAGATAGCTTTTCAAAATTTAGTCAGAATTTAAATTTAAACCGATTATATGTCCATCTGAGCCGGGTTAGATACAAATTGTCTCAAAAAGACGGGAAATGTGACAATGTGACTAGCTAAATGCTAAATGCATGTTTATTTATTTTTAAATATGCGACCCTTTTTTAGATAATTTGCAGATGATGGGACTTGTGAATTGTGATGTCATATGAATCATTAATTGTCTTAACATTTTTTATGCATATTTTGTGAGAGACGATATTTCCACCAAAAAGAGTTGAAAATAAAGAAGAAATTTCAAAAAAACGTATCTCGGAGCTCAAGTGTCCGATTTCGGTATATAACTATATTTCGGAAAACTTGCGAGAAGAAGATATTGATTCTAACAGATATGGGGTTTTTCGAAATTCAGAATTGCAAAAAAAAAAAAACAAAGGGAAGAGCCTCAAAACTTGAGTTGAAGTTTCCTATTAAGTTTTTTGGTCTAATTTTTTATCATACTTTTTTCCTATACATTGTTCATGTAAACGTATGAAGTCTAAGATCTACAGTTATTTTTGTTATATTTTTATTTTTTAGTTCAAATATTTTCATTTTGAAATTTATTTTAGCGTTTTTGATATCCCGATCTCGAGTATGCTATAATAAAAACCAAGGTTCTAAATAACGCGTTATAGCGTGACTATAAAGTTTTTGGACCACAAAAACTATGACGCTATTGCCGCTATAGCGCGCTATTTCACGCTATAGCAACGCTATATGGTCATAGCGCCGTTTTTTCAGCCGTTCCGCTATGACGCGATAAACGCTATTTAAACCTTTGATAAAAACATATCATTTTGATAATTTAGTTTAATATTTTATAAAAAATTTAGTTTAGTGTTTTCATTTTGAAATTTAATTTAACGTTTTTTATATTCATATCTGGAGTATGCTATAAAATAACAGATCATTTTGAGTATTTAGTTTTTAGTTTTATCAAAATTTAGTTTGGGTATTTTTAAAATTCTAAAAAAATCATGGATATTTTTGTATTTTTTGGTGGATATTAAAAAACATTCCGGGTAAAATAAAAAGGGGAGATAAATATTGGCTCAACACAACCAAGCCAACTTTTTTAAAAATACCCTGCGTCAATAACAAATTATTAAATCTGCCAACGAGTTCCCGAAAATTTTAAAAATGCCCAAACCGATCAATTATTGGCCGGTCCCGAATAAAAGCCCCAACCGGCCAATAATTATAATAATTATAGATGTGAGGTGTCATTTCTTGATTTAGCAACAGTACTGGCCCGTACTTTTTTAAGCAACAGTACTGGCCCGTACATCTGTTTCGTATCTGGCTGTAATTGTAATAATTATAGATGTGAGGTGTCATTTCTTGATTTATTAGGTAAAAGAGTAAAAATTAGTTAGGGACTTACCATAGAAGCACGACAAAGGTGGGAGTACAGATGGGCTACGACGACCGCACCCCAGTTGTACGGCGATGCATTCTCCAGGTCTGCCAACAACGGGAGATACATCATCGGCATGCAGTCACTGAAAGAATCAGCAAACATGATGGAACCAAATAGGTCCATCACGTAGCCCCGTGTATATCCGTAGAAACAAACCGGTAATATATAAGATCAACAACAAACAGGAATTCAATGAAAAAAATAATACGAGAAATTTGAAGTTTGTACCTCTGAATCTCCACATCGGTGGAGTCTGCTGTCAGACCCGCGCTGAAGTGCTGGCGCAACCTCTTCATCCTCAAGTGGAATTTCGATGTTCCACTCTTCTCAATGAGGGAGTAAGGATCAGCCCCCAAGAGCTCCTCAATCTGAGCAGCAAACGTCGTGCTGTCAGATACGCCACTGACGGGGGTGCCACTGATAGCCAACCCCCAGAGAGAACTGACGTCCTGGAGAGTCACTGTCATCTCTCCGAACGGCATGTGGAACGTGTGCGTCTCGGGACGCCATCTCTCAACCAATCCTGCGATGAGAGACGCGTTGATGACGCCACTCCCAGACTGCAAGATGTCCACCATCTGGTATAAGCCCAGATTGACGAGGTACTGGGCCATCACCGGGTAGTACGGCAAATGAACACGCCGCAACTTCACGTCTAAAAGAAACTTGTCCTACATTGACAAATTTAAAACACATGGTGTTAATACATCAACAATTTAACTTGACGAAATTTAAAAAACATAAAAAACATATCTCACGAGAAGCCAGTGAGACCCGGTGATCGCGGTGGGGCACCCATAGAAGAGGACTAAAATGATCTGTGCTGCTCGTCGCGATCGGCTCGTCAACTATAGGTGATAGTGGACGAAGCCTAGGCCGTCCTCTAACCATCCTAATTTCAGTAAAATATGCTTAATAACGGTAAAAATAGCTCAAATAGGCTTAATTACGCTAAAAATGGTTAAAATAGGCTTAATAACGGTAAAAACTGCTAAAATTGGCTTAACTACGCTAAAAACGGCTAAAATACCCTTAATAACAGTGAAAATATCTAAAATAGGTTTAATTACGCTAAAACAGGCTACAATAGATTTAATAGCGCTAAAAACGACTAAAATAGGCTTAATAACGGTAAAACCGAATGAATGTATGAATCATATCAGTGGGGCTTGGTGAGCTTAGGAACACCCTAGTTCTACTCTATATATATGTGTGTGTGTGTGTTTGGGTTCGGTTGCTTGATGGCATGATGAAATTAAATGGGAAGCTTTAAAAAAGTTTGCTTAACTTGGAATATATACTTGCGAGCTAAATAAAATGGCACTTATATTATGAATGGTTAAATTGAATGTATGAATGATAAGGTGAAATAATGTTTCAAGTGTAATGAAGGCCCATGATGCATTGTTTGTTGTATTGCAGTTGCAGACATGAATTGAGAAAATTTAGGAATGAAAAATGGTGGTATGGCAATAGTTTTATGCTATTGTCGGATGGTGATAGTGGCATTTTATTTTTTTAAGTTGGAGAGTACATGCATGCCACCTAAACTTTCACAAACAATCTCTTCATTTCCATTCCCTATTGACCTGCCAATCACCTCATTTCATTTTCCTTTAATTTGTATGGTTCTTTTCTCTTGTACTATGAAAGTGAGGTGCAACCATAATAAATTAATAATACACTCCAGAGCATTAGGTAGGGATGGCAATATAATTGTGTTTTTCAATTTCCTAATTATACGGGGATAGGACAAAATGTAGCGGTTCATTAATTATTTTGGACATGGTTGATATAAATCAAGGCTCCATTAATTCAAAATGTTGCATACATCCCGAAATTTCCATTCATTTACAAGTTTGTTGTTGTCATGCTTAAGCTTAAGAGTAATAAATTTCAAAATGATTGCTGACGTATATATATGATTTTCAGTTTTAATTTGTAAATTCAATATAATTTTTATTTTAGCATATCAAGTCAAATTCTTTTTAAGGATAATTCTAGCTTATATGGACTTCATCAGCTTTGGTGTTAAATTCAGTTTTTTTTTTGTTTCGTACTTCAATTAACAAATTTATACTGTTATTACTTTATATCATTTTAATTACATGCATATAAAAATAATTATCTGAGATTTAATTTCATTGGCATTGAACCCCTCTTCATAAATAATATAATTTGACTACAAAGGTATATATATACACAAGTCAATACATGAGTATTCAAAAGTCAAAAGAAAGATAATTTAATAGTTGATTGAAGCTGTAAATGTGCAAATAATGAATCAAATTGTATTGTTGATTTGTTTATTTCTCTTTATTTATCTTGATTGGATCACTAATATATATATATGCTTTTCTCTCCTCATCTAAATAGATATATACATTTAATATACTTAAGGTAAATTATAACTCTTTTTAACATTCCTCTGCATGCATACTGCACAACAAATTGTATTGTTGATCATTATACACGTCTCATTACTTTCATAAAATTTTATGTATACCTAAAATTTATTAAATGCAAAATTTTATTTATAAATTTGTGATGTCCAGACAAAACTTTAGTTTTACAGAAGGCCTGTAAGGAATTTTCCGACAAAAAAAGGGATAAGATATGGATACAAATCAGAATGATCAGAGGTTCCAATTTTTTTACTAATTAATTTTGCATTTCAATGCCAACAATGAGAGAACTCATATAAAAACAAAATAAGAAAAATCAGCTGTTTCAAATTTTAACTAATTTCACTGTGCATTTCAAGGCCAACCATCTGATAAATGATATGGAGCTTGACAGCATATGAAGACAATTTTTTCTTCAAGCAAATATTTGGTTGATGTCTGTATTCATTTTTAATAATTTAGTGTATACTTTCTCTTACAAAATGAAAGTCATTGCTTTCCATTTCTCTCTCCTATTATTAAAGGTCTCCATCCCATTTTTTTTTTAAAGATGTGACACTGCACATGCTCTCTCCCTATTTATATCTCTATTCTCTCAGACTAAATTACCAATTAATATTAATTAGATTGTGACACAACAGAGCTCTGTTTCTAAGAAAATAACAAAAATGGTTATCTGAGGAATGATTTTTGATAGATGACCACTCAGCTACTCAGGTTTACATGTAATCATGTTTTTTTGTTTTTGTTTAAGAAATTATATACTTTCCATTATTTTTTAGTGTCTTTGCATCCTTCAGAGTCAGCAAAAGTTTCTGTGCATCAGATATTATCATAAAGTCAGCAAAAGCACTGTTACTATTTCAATAAAATTTAACAAAATATTTTTTGAAAGAACTTATGGCAACTAGCTGGCTCGGTCCAAGCTAAGTCCTAGCTCAGTTTGTTAATTCTGGACCGAGCTACAGCTGAGTGAGCTGGACCCATATAGTTGGTTAGAGTGTTGGTTCTTGTTCGATAGTGTGGAGATCTACTTTAGTGCTTCCTTCTTATAGTCGAGTGACTTTCTCGCTTGTAGGGCATTAAGGGGCTCACCGGCTCGAGCGTTTCTGCTCACATATAAACATAGTTGTGTGACGATCCTCTGCGTAGGACTCTTCAGCTAGAGCTTCTAGGCTCAACTTTGTACACGAGTTAGGCCGTGACTTCTCACCGTTGTTGGGCTCACGTGTTACGAGTTGTATCATTTCTTTTTGGGTAATAGGAAAGGAGAGCCAACGAGGTTGCTCTACTCTGGAGACGTAGGCATTTTACGTCAAACTTCGTTATCATCCTGCGTGTCAAATTTTTCTAACTCTACTCTATTTACTTTATCTGACAAATAAACTCAAATAGAATTTATTATAAAACTCAAATGTCAAATTTCTCAAATAGAATTTTAAAGACTTCTAGTCGTTTTATAATAAATTCTATTTGACAATTGACGTATCTGGTAAATCTGACAATAGTAAAAACATAATAAATTAAGGTTAAAAAAGTAATAAATATGTTTTTACTTGTTTTTGACCAGTAGTGATCAGGATGTCAATATCATCATACACAATAGCTATACGTCTAAAAATAGTAACCGAATAACAACACATTAGAATACAATCCAATTGTAATCATGGAATGAGGGGTCAGTAAATAACACCAAATTAATTAATTAGAATTATGTAGGAAAACAGTGTACGTAGAGTAATTAATGGGTCCACATTTTGGGCTTAAATGTGTTAGAATTATAGATTGATGCTAAGAGCTCATTATTTTTGGGCCCATTTAAACATCATCTCATGATAAGCCTAGAAAATTTGTCCAACTGACCTTGTATTTTTGTGGAGGGATAGAGACTAGTGGTTGGAGAGAATCCAAGGCATTATTGTAGAATTTGAATTTCTTATGACAGGACTTTGTTTTGGTCATGTTGGTATTGGATTCGTCTGTATTTTTGTGGAGATTATATGACTGTAATAAATGTCAAGTAATTAATTAATTACCGTAGGAATATCATTTCAATGTTACATATTAAAAGTTGGGAGTGACTAACAGTCTCCTCCATTATGTCTCCTAAACATCATTATGACTAACTGATGTGTAAAATATAACGGGGACATGCCACTATCTATCGGGGGGACTACTAACTGCTTGGAGGACCACTTATATTTGAAAAAAAATTACAACTTGTGCGCGCATGTATGGATATTTATGCGCACAAGTATTACTATATAATATATTAAGTATTCATAAGTATTTAAAAAAAAATAAACATCAACTTTCTTTTCTCTCTAATCACACACTTGTCTATTACACGTTTTTAGAAGTGAGTTCTTTTTCTCCGTTTAATCTCGTCAATATTTTTGATGATATGTGAGGAATTTGTGAATCTAAAACCACAAACGTCTTCTACGTAATTTTCTCTTTCAAATGAGATCTATGATGGAGTACTTTCAGGTTCTTTGTCGTTCAAGTATTCATATTTCGGCGTACAAGTATTTATATCTCGTCGAGCAAATATTCATACCTTGTCAAGTATTCATCTCTAAAATATCAAGAATTATTCTCTATAATATTGAGTATTCATAATTACTATAATAAAATGTGAATATTTATGTTATAAAGTATTTATGAGAAACCCACAGACGTGTCTTGGACATTAACTATCTGAGAAACCACTACCGATTTGGGGGGGCGCAAATGTCGCTTGAAAGCGACCACGATAGGGACCACACGCAGAAAACCAAGGACAAGCAGATGCGAAATGACCATCGCAAGTGTCAGCGTTGTAATTGTTATAAACATTCATTTCTAAAATATCAAGTATTCATACTTACGTATTGAAGTGAGAATTTTTATGTTGTAAAATATTCCTGAGAAACTCCTAAATGTGCTCAGCGCATGCGTAACCACCGCACAATCACCAGCACTGTGGTTTTAGTAAAAATATTAATATTTTAAATTTAAAATATTCATACTTACGCACTGAAGTGTGAATTGTTATGGTGTAAAGTAACTTAAATCAGTTAATCTGTTTGGTATTTGAACGTATTGATAGATACTCAAGAAAGTTTTCATACTTATAACTGAAATATGAATTGTTATGTTGTAAGGTATGTTAATTTAACATTTTTTTTTACAAATGACTCTGGTGGCTCTTGATTGTATTAATATGTAATATGAAAAGTATTGACACTTGTGCATTGATGTGCGAATATTTATGTTGTACAATATTTTTTATCAACATATTATTAGAGAAATGTATTTTGTTACAAATCTCCTTTTGGAGATTAATGGTATAAACATGTAATACAAGAAATATTCATACCTATATGTTAACGTATGAATATTTATATTGTAAACTATTTTGTAAAGTAATATTAATATTTTTAATTTGGATAACAAATCAAAGTTTCATACAAAATAAAGCATCATGCATTATTCAAATTAACGAAGAAAGCTTGTTACTTCAGCCTAGCTGCAAAATTAAAGGGAATCAAATTTATACGAGTTAAATAAATATTTGTCGACAAAATATTCAGGTCATCAAATTTAGTGTACATCACTCATCCTGGTCCTATAAACAATCTCCGTATAATCTATGGATGCAAAAACAGAGAGAATTAAATATCATTTAGAGAGACATATTTGTAAATATTAAACTCTTTGTGTCATTATGGGCCTCGATCCAGTAGCCCAGTAAAAAAAGAAACAAAGCGGTGAGAAATATTCAGGTCATCTCCTTGCTCAGACACCACCTCCAAAGAAAAACGACTCCCCCTTTCGGCCGAAACTCATTCTGCCAAATCGGAGTTACAGCCCGACTCTAATTCGTCATGAATTGTCACATCGGTTTCCATGGGGCACAAATCAAGGAAATCCTAAGAAGAATCGAATCGAAACGAATTGAACCGGCGGAGATGCCATGAGAGATGAAGGGAGGGAATGGTAGTCGTCCTAGTCTGAAACTAAGTGGATGGAGAGCTTGGAATCGGTTTCGGATTCGGGTTCAGAGTCGTAGAGCGGGCAGAGAATTCACAAGAGAATATTTGCTTCTTCGATGGAGGGAGAGAGGGTTTTCACTTTTATCGAGTAATCAATTAAAATCCGATTCGATATTCTTTTGTCCTTGACGAAAATTCTGAATTTGCCCCTGTCTGAGTTTAGAGATAAGAAATAGGAAAATTAAGTCTTTAACAAGAAAACGGGAGGACGTATTGGAAACCAAACAGGGAACAAAATCATTATTCTTAAAACTTTGAATGTTCCATTATATATTTGGAATGAGACTATGATAATATATATATATTACGTATCACGTATCTGATTAGGAATCGTTAAACATGATATTCAAATGAATATGCATTTGGAGAACAAATCTTTCATTTTTTCTAAAAATATTTTCGTTAATTTTTTTAGTAAGTAGAAAAAATTACTTGTTCTAAAAATTCAGCACCATTTTGAAATAGTAATTATATATATATGAGTAGGGTTAAAATGCAACATTAGTTTTGTGCTTTAATCATACTCCATGTCTTTTTCTCTGTTTTAAATGTTCGAACAATCGATTCGAACCGCTCAACATGATCTTCATATTAAAATGTGCTTGGAGACCAAATTTTATATTTTTTTGAATTTTTTTTACTATTTTTTTAGATAGGTACAAAATCTAAAAAAATTAAAATGATCTCTCATCTCAGTATATTTTATCATGTTTAACAGTTCGAATCAACGATTTGAATTTTAAAATTAATAATATGAGTTCACGATCGATCCATGATTGCATACTACCATAGTCTCAAGTGAGGCTATGGTACTTTGGCTAGTGTATAATGGCTAGTGTACTACGGCTCAATATGGTACATTTTAAAATCCTAACGGTCGATCCAAACCGTTCAATGTGATATCCATATGAATATGTGCTTTCAAACTAAATTTTATATTTTTTCGAATTTTTTTACTATTTTTTTAGATAGGTAGAATTTTCAGTGTTTTATACAAATTCTGGACCATCAAAATTCTACCTATCTAAAAAAATAGTAAAAAAATTCAAAAAAAATTCAAAATTTAGTTTGCAAGTACATATTCATATGGATATCACATTGAACGGTTCGGATCGACCGTTAGGATTTTAAAAAGTACCATATTGAGCCGTAGTACACTAGCCGAAGTACCATAGCCTCACTCTTTATGTTTTTATGCATGTGATATCCAATCCAGATATTTCTGGGCTCAAATTGGGCTAGGCCCATTGTATTGGTATCCGTTTTATTTCGGCCTGTATTAATACAGTAGTTAATTATAGATGATTCCGCATATTTTTGATATAAATTATTTGGAAATAGTGTGTTCTAATTATCCAGTGAATGTATTTTGTTGTAATCAAATATTACATGCTAATGTTACACCATAACTTCATAATTTTCAAAGAAAAAGATTACCCATGTGTACTTGATGTACAAAAGATCGCGGCAAATGACAAATTAAAGACCCACTTGTTAAATAAACTGTGAAGCTAAGAAACTAGACTCTCCCTGGCGATTTCCCTGGCGATTTCCCTGCTCCTACCCCTCCCTCTTACTCCCACCGCTTCTCTCTACCTCTTAGCTCCCCCCTCACATCTCTGGCACTCCAATAGTCTTAAATGCTCACTTCCTCCTCCCCCTCCTATTTCTATTGCTGACCCAAGTCCTCAGAGGAGTTAATGGAGCAGGTGTATCCGTACTTGCCACCAAATCGGCCAATTGAGAGAACTTCTCTTTACTTCCCAACAGATCATCTCCCTGCATTTACAGCTGTACAGTTGGAGCTCGACCGTACTATTTGCCTACGGGGCCCACAACTCCACCTCCATGGCAATATATTTGGGGTTCAACATCAGCTAGTCTCTCTCTTTGGGGGTCTCACGCACCATTACCCTTATACTCCATGGGAGAACAGCTCGTTCCTTATCACTCTGCCGGCAAACCTACATCGCGCTCAGGTCGTCCAGGAGCTCATACCATGGTGTACCTATTGTAATATTCTGATCACGGCCTGGAACCCGGCTCTCTTCTTGTACCGGCAACCGCCCTTTGCTTTCCGGGTCCACGTCCTAATCACGGGCTTCCCTCTCCCGTTATGGCACGAATTTTACATCATACGTCTCCTATCACTGTTAGGGGAGGTCCTGTTCGTTCACGAGGATAACCTGTTTGGCCGGGACAAATCGCTTATCGCTGCTTCTATAAGATGCTTGGATATACGATGCATACCAAGATACATTACTGTACATTTCGGTCCTTTCTGGCAGGAATGCAGCGTGCACATCCAGGATTGGGGGGACCTTCCATATATCCCACCACGCATCCGTCCAATGCCGGACTTTGCCAACTCGGTAAATCTATTCGGTGATAGTCCAACTGAAGCTGATCGGCTCTCTCCTATTCGCGCACACGGCATTACTTGCCAGGACTATATCCGTCACGCTCTTCAGTTACCGGCCAATCCATCGTTCCACTCTATTCAACCAGGTCACCTGACTCAAATGAACCAACAACTGAGGAGAGGAGTGTCAATAGTGGCTACCAAAGCCAGCTTGCGAATTGGAGCCCTGCATCTTTTCCCGGAATTTTGTATGCTGCTATCGTATTTGCTCATGGCTGCCTTTTCGGTCTATTTCGGCAAACCGCCATTGATGAACCCTAATCCACTGTTGGCTGCAGGCAAACCTGCTACAACTGCTAAGAGGACACGTGCCACTAGCCTAACCCATCCAACCATGCAAAAGCAACCCCAGGCTACCAACTACCCAATTATTCAACCTCTTGCTACAAGTGGAACACATCAGGCCTCCCATGTCTCCCACGTAACCCCCCCCCCCACTCACGAAACCCAACCGACTCCTTTCACATCTCTGTTGCACGAGCCCATCACACCTCCTATTCTGTCTCCAACTGCTATTCCTTTTGACCCGGGTTCTTCTCATGACCATACACCACAACCCCCCAGTCTAGATACATCTCAGCATGGGGCGGGTACAACCTCCACTTTAGACACCCCAGCTGTCCATAACCGGGTCGACCCATCCCACAACACGTCCCCTACCCCCTCCTGTTTCCACTCTATTTTCACCCCACAGCAACAAATCATTCCTGCGCCTGTCTGTTCAGCTAAATATCCATCTTCACAGACCTCCATTCTTGGGCCCCACCCCAACCATAGTCCTCCACTCCCCTCAACTATGCAAAGCCAGGCAGAAATCTCATCTCTCTTTGCTTCTCTCTCCCCCTCGCTACAAGGAAATCGAGATGCACTACCAGTTCCACTGCACATCACAGCCACTAGAGATTGGTCACTATCATGTCTAGCTAGAGTCCTCACCGATCGTATGGTCCTCGATGTGAATTTCATCGGTACCATGCTAAAAAATTGGAGGGTACACCCGGCAACCCGCATCTCGCCTATTGCACAGCACACTTACCTGGTAGATTTTGTGTGCTCTACGGAAATGTATGAAGTCCTCAGAAAAGAGCCATGGTTATACCGTAGTGACATCGTTTCCATGAGGCAAGTTCATGAGCCTTCACATCTCAGCCCGGGTTTCGTTAATCATGTGGCTCTATGGACTCAATTCCACAATGTCCCTCCGGAAATGTTGTCTACCGAAGGAATTCTCTATCTTGCAAATACAATTGGCACACCTGTCTCGGAGGTTTCCCCTGGATATGTGGATGGTCGGTTATTCATGCGTGTTAAAATCTCTTACGAAGCATCTCAAGCCCTTCCGGATAAGCTCCCACTGGATCATCCAGCAATGGGCATCACTCCTGTTTATCTGGTCTATGAAAGGGCTACTCGCCTATGTTCTTACTGCGGACATGTAGGACACGACATTTCAGGTTGTTCCAAGCGGGGTCGTGTTCTGCAACTGTGTGCTGACCCAATGTACACTGAGAATCCCCAATTACTCGCCCTCATGCACCATCGCATGGGTGCCTGGATTAACTGCTCTGCTCTCGTGCCACGTCCTTCTGTGCACCATAACCAACATCATACCCCACAGACGCAAGCTGATACTTCTCCCTCCCCTGCTATCCAGGACCCGAATAGTGGCACGCCTCCAAGCGGACCCAGTGTAACACGCTACCCATCAAGAGGGCCCCTGAACATTTCGGTGATGAATTTAGTGGGAAGCCTTCCACAGGGTCAGCCCCAACCCAATAATGCCCCTCTAGGCCTGCCAGCCCAAATGTCTCATTCGGGTCCTGAAATGGATGGTTCTCACGGCCCAGGCACTTCGAGGGCTGATCAGGCCAGCCCATTCCCTCGGCCCACCACTATCTCACAACAGCAACCTAGCCCTCACACTAAGAATATTAATAACACACAGCCTGGGCCTAACCAACAAGCCTTCCCCACTTCTGTACCGGCCTCTAATCCGATAAGAGCAGAACCGGGCACTAGTGGACTTCTCACTAAGCAAACCCGACAACTCACCATTCGGGATCCCCCTTACTCTGATGCATCACCCTCTCACAATGGTAGTCTATCCCCACCTCCGGGCTATCACAAGCGGCTTCGGGCGGCGTGCCCCAAATCGCCGCCACGGTCATCGTGAATCTATTGAGTTGGAATTGTCGCGGGAGCGGAGGCGCGACAATACCGACACTCAACCGTTACCTCCAAGCAACAAAAGCTCATCTTGCCTTCATCTCCGAGACTAAGTGTGACACCTCTACAGCCATGGATCGCATTGCCGGCCTCCCTCTTCCAAATTTTGAAATAGTTCCCTCCACTGGAAAGAGTGGCGGTTTATGGCTTCTTTATTCAGATGACATTAGTATTACTATGTTAGAAAGGTCATTTTACTTTTTGTTTATAAAGATAGAAAATGTAAGCGGGACTTGGATTTTGGGCATGATATATGGTGACCCGCACCATGTTGTAATGGAATATATATGGGATCGTGTTTTGTACTACTCTCGTTTGCATTTGCCTCTCTGTTTAGTTGGTGATTTTAACTCAATTTTGATGAGCTGTGAAAAATATGGCGGTAATCCAAAACAATCGCGTCACATGAAAAGTTTTCAGCAAATGGTTCAAGCAGCCGGACTCCTGGACCTTGGCTATCGGGGTCCTGCATTCACTTGGTCAAACAAACAACACAATGGGTCACTCATTCTGCAGCGCCTGGACAGAGCCTTGGCGACAACAACATGGACTTCTTTATTCCCGGCGGCGGCGGTCTACCACTTACCAAGGTTCAATAGTGACCATCACCCCATCCTCTTACGCACCAATCCACAACCACCGCGAATAGCACGCCAATTTAAAATTGAAAACTGGTGGATGCAACACCCGGATTTTGACGGTATTTGCAAGCAAGCCTTAAACCAAGGCGGCTTGGATTGGAGCTCCACAACCCGACGGATTCGCACCAGTGTTCAAAGATGGATCCGGGTAGTGCCTAGACCCGATAAAGCCCTAATAGAATTGGAGGAACAAATGCTCCATTTACAGGCAGCGCAACCGGGCGCCTACAGCAAGCAAGTAGAACAGGAACTCGAAATCAACTATAATCGTTGTTTGCACCAGATCAACACTTATTGGTTGCAACGGTCTCGATTGCAATGGATTGCTGATGGGGATCTAAACACTGCCTTCTTTCATGCAACCACCAATTCGAGAAGAAGAAGGAATATGATACACATGCTTCAGTTGGATGATGGCTCATGGACCATTGACCCCAAAATAATACGAAAGGCTTTCATCCTGCACTTCCAAAATATTTACTGTGGGGAGGAGGAAGCCGTTCAGAACTGGCCGGCTGCTGTTGGTGCGGCATTACACAATACGGTTACAAGAGTCGAGCCTGAATTTGCTGCCACATTTGAGGCAATACCTGATGAACAAGAAATAGCTGCTGCCTTATTCTCACTCGGACCAGACAAAGCCCCGGGCCCGGACGGGATCAATGCTCGATTCATTCAAACCTACTGGCCCGAACTCAAGCCGTGTATTGTACGTGAAGTGACTCAATTCTTTCAAACAGGCCTATGGCCTCTTGCCATTGCTAAATCCAAGGTGATTTTAATCCCCAAAACTGAGAACCCTACACGAGTGTCGGATTACAGACCCATCAGCATTTGTAATGTTTTATACAAAATCATATCCAAAATCTTGGCCATGAGACTGAAACCGATCATTAGTGACCTCGTCAATTCATCTCAAGCTGCCTTCACACCAGGGCGGCACATCTCTGATCATGTTATTTTGCTCCGAGAAATTCTGCATTCCTTCACGCAACCCTCGTTCCATAAACCTGCTTTTTGCCTAAAGTCGGATCTCTCAAAAGCTTTTGACCGAATGAGTTGGCACTTTATTGAGCAAATTCTCATTGTCTACGGCTTCCCTCCTACCTTCTCTAGTTGGATTATGTCATGCATCAAATCGGCTCGCTTCACAGTACATTTCCAAGGGTCTGGTGAAGGCTTTATCACTCCAACTAGGGGTATACGTCAGGGTTGTTCGTTATCACCTTACATCTTCATCCTCTGTATGAATATTCTAAACTCATTACTTCAATATGAGCTTAGTCAGGACAGATTACAGGGTTTACAGCTGGCCCGAACAGCCCCCACTCTGACTAACCTCATGTATGCGGATGACCTGTTAATCATGGGAAGTGCCAACACGCACGAACTGCGGCGTATCCATCACATCTTGAAGACCTTCTGCTCTATTTCTGGCCAAAGGATCTCACCCGAAAAGTCTAAGTTATGGTTTTCCAGAGCCACCACTCTAGCGCAAGTACAACTAGCTCGACGGATATTTGGTGCAAACTTTGCAGGGTCTGATGAGAAGTATCTCGGCACTCCGGTAAATGCTTCCAAGCCATCTGCTTTTCATCATCTACTTGAGAAAGTGGACAACAAGCTACAAGCATGGAAGTCCCGCTTACTATCTCCGACCGGTAAAATTGTTCTCCTCAAATCGGTTATTGAAGCCATCGGTATTTATCAAATGAGCACCACTGGTATACATAAATCGGTTCTCAATAAGATTCAATCTCGGTGCGTGCAATTTTTCTGGGGAAAACAAAATAAGAGATCCATCTGCTTTCTAAAATGGGACAGATTAACTGCCCCCAAATCAGAGGGGGGATTAGGGCTTCGCAATCTACACAACCTCAACCAAGCACTGATACTAAAGAATGCTTGGAAACTGGTCTCTGAGCATGATGCCCTATGGGTCAGGATAATGGCAGCCAAGTACTTCCCCAATTCAACGTACTGGCACTCACATCGCTTCCAGGGCTGCACGGTTCTTTGGCGAGCTTTACTGCAAAGCAGGGACATCATGGCGGGTAATTTGAAATGGCTGCTTGGGGACGGCCAGACGTGTGCTGCTTATGCACAACCATGGTTTGAGAATTGGAGGGCTGGGCCGGTACCATCAAGACAACACAAAGGCATCAAGGTGGCTGCTCTCTTTAATTTTACTACACAGGCCTGGAACTGGACAGCTCTCATTCAGTTTGTGGGATCGGAGATGGCACTTCAAATACGGGATGAACATGTGGGCTTGATTCTGAGAAGAGGCATTCGGGATAAATTAATGTTTACAGGAGCCACCAATGGAGAATTTACGGTAAAAAGGGCATACCACATGATCCAACACTCCAACCCGGCATCCCACCTGCCGGTGTCCCCGGAGGATAGGAAAGTGTGGAAAACAATCTGGAAGACTAAAAACATCACCCCTCGTGTGCAAATGTTTGTCTGGAAAGCGCTTAATGGAGCTTTACCAACAGGGGCAAAATTGGCAAAAAGATTACATGGTTTCCCTTCATCCTGTCAATTGTGCCAATGTCCGGTTGAGACTGTCATACATGTCCTCTTTCTATGCCCTCACGCCCGTGCAACTTGGTTTTCCTCTGAGTTGGGCCTTCGTTCTCAAATGGTATCAGACATGACGTGTAAGGAGGCTCTCAGACACTTGTGGGCACCCCTGAACTCATCTCAAATTGCCTTCACTATCACTCTGGCATGGCAAGTATGGAAAGCAAGATGCACATATATTTTCCAAGGGAAACCCGCTAACCCGGATTCGACAATAAGGGCTGCAACCATGCTACTTCAATCCACCCTTCTCACAAGACTTCCCTCTGCCAGATCTCCTTTAAGACCTACTGGGCGGTTGCTTGACGTTTCAATAGATAACCAACACTCATCTCCTTATGTATGCTTCCTGGATGGTTCCTTCAAATTGCCAGATGAAGGTGGAATCGGGTATATCATTGAGTTTCAGGGGGTACTAATAAGATATGATTTGGCGCACTGTCATAAGGCAGATTCACCACTCCAAATGGAGGCGTGGGCATTACTCAGCGCTATGGAAGCGGTGCTGGCGCTGGGAATCAGAGATTGTCAGTTTGTCACTGACTGTGAACTTCTGGTGCGAACCCTACAACAACCAGGTAGAATGCAATCCGTACTGGTAACAGACTGGAGAGCATATCCTCATCTCATAAGAATTGCTCATTTTCTTACTTGTCACCCCCACATCAGCTGCATCTTCAAACCCAGAGAAGAGAATGAAAGAGCCCATAGCCTTGCAAATTTGGCTCGAACACTTCAGATTTCGTACACTGGTTACACATATCCCCTCTTCTCTTTTCGTTAGGCAGCTAGGGCGTTATACTGGTATTTCACATAGGGCTCTGTCCCTTCTGTAATCGGCTTAACTTTGTAATCGGTATTCTCTGATAATATAAAGGTGCCCAAGGGCTTTCAATCAAAAAAAAAAAAAAAAAGAATATTAGTCTTAAATTTCATGGCAAAGATATTGTCTTCCATTGTGGTTTAAATTTGAAATCCGGTAGAGAATACTTTATAACATTGACACTTGGAAAGCTAGCTAGATCTCGTTTCTAAAAATTAAAGTAAAAAAAAAGTACATAAAGTTAGTATTTGGTTTCTTAATTTTGATACAAGACGAGCTCAACATATTCCGATGTTTTAATGCATTACTTTTAGGTATAGAATAAGATTAAAGATTGGCATTCTTTTATAAAATTGAGATTTTGTATTATTAAATTAGATTTGTAGTCCTCACGGAGCATCAAACTAGGGGTGGCAACGAGCTGGCTCGGTCCGAGCTAGATTCTAGCTCAGCTTGTTAATTCTGGACCGAGCTACAGCCGAGCGAGCTATACCTAGGGTATTCGAGCTAAGACCTTAGCTTGAAATCGTGACAAGTCAGCTCGAGCTAGCTTGCAAGTTGACGAGCTGGCTCGCTGTGTTTGACTGGATCTTGTTTTAAGAAAATAAATTATGCAACTTTTTGGATCGAGCTGAATCGAGTTGGACCGACTAGACAGTATAAAATGCACACAAAATCATACAAATTCACGAATTGATGCCTAGCCGAGCTAACTCGCGAGCAAGTTAGGCCCTAGTTTGAACTCGTTAATTCTGAACCGAGCTAGTGGAGAGTTGACTTGTTAACAGTTCGGTCCAGTAGCGAACGAGTCACGATTGAGCCACGAGCTACGAGTTTATTTGCCACCCATACACCAAAGACAAATATGAAGTATAGCTAGGAAACAAACAAACAGTTTATAAACCCTATAAACTGTTTTGAGAATCTCAATGCAAAGAGAGAGGATTATAGGGGAATTTTTTATTGGTAGAAATTAATGAAAAAGAAGCGAGGGAAATAGAAAGAGTACATGAGTTGTAATATTGGTAGAAAGACCTGTAAAATTTTTATCGGTCTAAAAGTTTTTTTTCTTTCATTTTTTCTAGTAACATATAATTTGTTTTATAAAATAGATAGAGTATGTTAAAATTTAGATATAATAGAAACATTATATCTATTTTGAATTTTTTTTTCATATTTTACTAAAAATCTAATATAAGAATTCCCTCCATCTATACATCAGATTTAAAAAAAAAAAAACTAAGTTTGGACCGGTAGAATTCCTACCGGTCCAAACTTTTTGATTTTTTAGGCCGGTAAAAATTTTACCGGTCTTTCTACCAATATTACAACTCATGTACTCTTTCTATTTCCCTCGCTTCTTTTTCATTAATTTCTACCAATAAAAAATTCCCGGATTATAGGATGCCTTTTGTTTTGAAATAGGAACGGTGACGTTGTAACGCTGCTAACGCAGTAGGTGGAGCGTTATGGATTGACAGGACCGCGTGAGAGGGACATTGAAATTGAAATGGTGATGTCGCAATCAGGGCCGTCAATTTCGGCGGCTACGTTCAATGCATGTCTGTTAAGTATTAAGTTTTAACTGCCACCTGTCTGACACCCTTTTTGCTAATATAATATTAATAAAGCTTTGAATTAATTTGTGGGTCCTTTCTGTTTCTCTCATCTCAGCTATGCAGGCAAGAGAGTCCGAATCTGATGCGATTCCGAGAGGATCCTGAATTCTGAAATTCTGAGATCAACGGTTCAAATTTTTCTGTGCATGGATCTCGGAAACGTTTTTGGAAAAGTAAATTTTCATGCACGCATCTTGAGAAAGACTAACAATTGAGATCGGGATCGCAGGGTCCTGTGATTCTCGAGAATCACAGCAGATTTATTTTCGTAGGCAAGATGTAGCACACATAAATTCAACGGATCTATCTATGTGGTGAATTTATATAATCTCTAGTAATTTTAATTTGAACATTAATATTTAGAATAAAGATTTTTTTTCCCCCGACTCCTATCCCCCATTCATCCCCCAATCATTAATTATCTAGGGGACTACAACTTCAAGCACAAAAAGACAAAAAAAAACGCGTATCAATCATTAATTACGGGAAACCGCTTATATTTGAAATTTTTTACAACTGACGCGTACAAATATTCATATATAATACATCAAGTATTCATATATAATACACTAAGTATTCATATCTAAGATATCAAGTATTTTAAAAAAAAACTGGACACATTACTCACCCATCTTTTACATATTTTTAGAGGTGGTTTTTTTTTTCTCCTTTCACTCTAACCAATATTTCTGACAATCTGTGAAGAATTTTGCGAATCTAAAATCACAAACGTCTTCTACGCAATTTATTCTTACAAATGAGATCCATGATGAAGTACTTTTGAGTTATTCGTCGCGCAAGTATTCATACTCGTAAAATTATTTATATCTCGTCATGCAAGTATTCATACCACGTCGAGCAAGTATTCATACCTCGTCGAACAAGTATTCATACCTAAGATATCAAGTATTTCGAAAAATGAGTGGTAATGAAATTTCAATCGGTAAAAAATGATGTGTCTAGTTTTTTATTTGTGAAATACTCATGAGGTATGAATACTTGCTCGATGAGGTATGAATACTTGAATGACAAGGTATAAATACTTGTGCAACGACAACTCAAAAGTAAGTCATCATGGATCTCATTTGAAAGAGAAAATTACGTAGAAGACGTTAGTGGTTTTAGATTTGCAAAATTCCTCACAGATTGTCTGGAATATTGGTTAGAGTGAACGGAGAAAACAAACCACCTCTAAAAACGTGTAAAAGATGGGTGAGTGATGTGTCCAGTTTTTTTTTTAAAATACTTGATATCTTAGATATGAATACTTGATGTATTATATATGAAAACTTGCACTCGCTGCGATAATAACGCGTTTTGTTTTGTTTTTTAGCGCTGAAATTTGTGGTCCCCTCTTAATTAGCGGTCAACAAAGACAGTTATTGACTGGGGGTGAATGGGGGATAGGAGCCGGGGGATAGTTAGTCAGTCCCTAATATTTAATAGTAAAGGAACTTCCGTTATAGTTGGTTATGGGTAAAGTTAATGAGAATTATATTGCTTACTCCATTTTGATTTTCATATTTTACATCTCATTTGATAATTTAAATTATGGATTAAATCAATTCATATGAATGAGTAAAGTATTAGAAAATGAACTCATATCTGTGATAGTGGCCTCTGGTGGAGTAAATATAGAGTAAGTTAATCTATCTAAGAGTGGAGTAAATTACTCCGGATTAACTCACATCTTATCCATCTTACTAATTTCTATTTTACTCCTCGTTTGATCCTTAAACGTGAAGTAAGAGATTTACTCCACCTCTTACTAAAAAAATTATAACAACATTCTTAAGATTCATAAAATTATCAAATTATACCTCATTCTAATTTTTCCTTCTAAAAGTATGCTTTTTTCCATATTTTCTTATAAAAATAATAAAATATACTTAATATTCAAAATAATTATAAAATTGTGTCTCATTCTAAAATTTTGATCCATCCTACTAAAAATCTTAGTTTTGTCCTCTTAGACATAATTATATTATTCTTTCAAAAAACAAAATTTTTTATTTTTTACACAATTCTAGATAGTCATAAAATAGTAAAAATAGTTTCTTAGGAATGTCCACCAATTAGACTATTTTGGACAGAGATAATTTTTTAATTTGTAACTATAATATTTTCATAAACTATACTCAATATATATGCACTTCAAAGTTGGAATTGAAGATGTTATAGGTAACATCTCAGCACAACATTTTGGGTTATAATTTTTTTGTTTTATGATAAATACATTTTGTAATGGAATTGGGTTAGGTAAATTTTAAAAGAACAAAATTGAATGAAGCATAACATGGAAATGGTAATTTATATTTTTTAATTGATGAGTGCGTAAAATACACTCACATTATGTTAATCATTCAAACATCATCAAATTTATTCAAGTGCTAGAATGGTTATTTTGATTATGTACAAAAATTATTTGCTGCCTTTATTAATATGAGATTAAAGAATTCAATAGATTATTGTGCATTCCGCAATAATCAAGTATGTATTTTATTTTGCAACAACCAGTATCTCTGAAAAATTAAATAATTATTATTTATTAATCCAAGAATTTTATGTAATAATAATAAAAATTAGATCTTTCTATGAAATATTTTATTTGCAATAATAAAAACTAGCACAAAAATAAAACATATAATACAGACCATTTGTTTTTGCCTTTTAGATATGACGGTAAAAAAATATGACAATAAGTTTTGGTTTCAAGTAAGAATAATTATTGAAGAATATATTTTTGTTATTGTTACTTGCATTTTTTTTTTTTTTTTTTTTTGCACATGAATTGGCCAATTGAGGAAATGAAAGCGATTCATATACACTGGACCCCAATAGAATGTGAATATCTCAGGTGTACTTTAGCATAATACGGATTTGAAGTACTGATTTTCTGATGCGGCTACACAACCTTTTATTATGTGGCATTTTATTGTCCATAACATTTTAGAAGATTGGAAAAACTACCTCAATTAGGGCTGTCAATGAGCTGAGTTGGGGCCCCAAAGAGCTGACTCGGGCCGAGCTGGGCCCTAGCTCAGCTTATTAATTCTAGACCGAGCTCTTATCAAGCGAGTTGGACCTAGGGCATCCGAGTTAAAACCTCAGCTTGAAATCGTGACGAGCCAGCTCGAGTTAGCTCGCGAGCTGACGAGCTGGCTGGATCTTGTTTTAACCGAGCTAGACAGTATAAAATGCACACAAATTCATACAAATTCACAAATTGATGCCTAGTCGAGCTAGCTCGCGAGCTGGCGAGCAAGCTAGGCCCCAGCTTGAACTTGTTAATTCTGGACCATGCTAGTGGCGAGCTGGCTCATTAACAGCTCGGTCCAGTAACGAGCGAGCCGTTAGCGAGCGAGTCATGTGCGAGTCACGATCGAGCCACGAACTACGAACTTTTTTGCCACCCCTAACCTCAAGGTCCTCAACTATAAAGTGGCCTAAAGAATAAAAAAGGTGCATGCACCAATTCTGTTCCTACAACTAACCGCATAATTAGAGACAGAGCTAGATTTTCAAACTATGGTATCCAATACATGCGCAGTTAATCATATAATTTTTTCTTGCAAAGAATGAGGTCAATTTTACAACACTATAACATTTTACTCTAAATTATATAAAAAATCATACACAAATATACCTTTAAAAGAAAAAATGAAGGTCAATTGATTCCCATTTCTTCAATTTATATCCCACCTTTGCGTGTAATATACCACAAATAGCGTAAGAGCTACAGGTATACCAGATAAGGAGTTCCTACTTTTAAATTTTGAAAAACTAATTGTGATTTTTGTCTATCTTGATTGGACTTTTTGCTTGCCCCTGTAATTCATATGCTCATTTACAATCTAATGTTACCTATTTGAATTATTCAAGCGATCCGCTAATGAAACAACTTTGTTTTCGTTATCGCTAATTTGCCTACGACCTCCTTCAAAAAATAACCGAAATCACATAACCAACCTTTAATTAGGTCCAAACCATGTTCTCTAACTATCAAATTGTCTGTACTTCATAACTTGTCTTTAATTATGTATTTAGCCCTCAATTAACACATTTTCTAGTAGTTAATATTTTAATTTCGTTTCTTTAAATTTGTCAATCAAAGTATCAAGTTTGTAAATTTTTATGTCATAGATAATCTAGAGTATTTGTCGAGAGACCGAATCTACTGCCCACATGAGAGCAGGAATTTCCTGCCCCATGTGTCACTGACACGTGGATCTGGGGCAAAACTATATCCCAATATTTAAATGCCTAAACCCGTCGGGTCTCACCTGTCAGCTACATCTGGGGCAGGAATTTCCGGCCCCCATGTGGACAGGAGATCCAATTTCATTTGTCGAACCAGCATCCCCTCTTTTTTAAGGATACAAATCTGCTGTTATTCTAATAGAAAAGCAAGGTCTTGTTTTTCCGATCCCAACTATAAAACTCATTGAGATTCGTGTATGAAAAAAGTTTCTTTACGCGAATAATTTTTTTTAAATAATTGAGATCGGAAAAACAGGACATTGGAATAACAGCAGATTTCATTCCCTTTTTGAAATGCAGCACCCTGGTTTTCCCAGCCCAAACAAGTAAAAACATGATCATAATTTGTTTTCTTTAATAATGCTCAAAAGAAACATGTTCATATGCTATGTCCTTAGCACCTCCGCTCTCTCTCTCTCTCTCTAAATTTTTTTTTTTGACTAAGATGCAGCCGACGTGGACCATCTAATGGCCGTCCCACCACCATGACCATACCTCCTCCTCGTGCCATAACATATTGTGTGTTAGACGGGGTCTGGCATTAAATATTTGGACCAAACAACAAAAATGAGAGAGGACACTTGACAAAAATTTATGTTGGACTATTTTAACAATTTTATATTATATAGTTCAAATAAGCTAGAAAATTATAAAAATAAATTTATAAATATATAATTGAATGTATTATGTATAGTTAGTTTACTAATGAAGTATCATGTAATTTAAATATTTCTTGGTAATACATTAAAGATCGTTAAAATTACACATTGTTTGATAATACATCATGGTAACAACACAAGGCAAAGAAAAAGAACATGAATAAATGTTAATTATTTTCTAGAAAGCATGAGGTATATTATAACAAAAGAATTTATTTTGAAAAATGCAAAGGAATGTGTAAAGGGTGGAGAACTTGTTGATATGGTTAGTTGCTATGTTGCAACAATTAATGACATTTTGGTCCAAGTACTATTGAATTTTTGCCTTGTGCTTTTTTCATTGTGCATACACTTAAATTTGCATATAATGATTGTGTTGATCTAAAAATATGAATAAATAGTTGATTGAAAAATTACATTTTATGGTGATGAACTCCACCTTTCTACGAAGAGATGCATGTTCAATTTTCAGAAAGAGACACATGAAATAAATAAATGTCAGAGTTAATAGAAAATTATAACCCACATTAAAATAAATAAATAAAACTAACAATTTTGTCTTTTGAATTAAATTGAAGAAGAACTCACATTTATGTGTCCATTGAAAACAATATTTGTTTAATTAATAATTTGAAATGTAAAAATTAGAGCTGAAAATTTTACTGAAAAGAAGCTCAGATGAGAATCTCCATTCATCCTCTCATTGTTTTTTTTTTTTTCCATTGTTTTATCTTATTTTTAGTTATTTAAAACATAATCAACAAATTGAAAATTACTCTCTTATAAAATGCCAGTAGCCTAAATACTTCTTGAGAAGAAAAAACAAAATAAATTTGCACTAAGAAAATATTTCATATCTCAATTTTGTACGACGGCCTTTCATATAGAAAGCAGTGAAAGTAAATATTAAGGCCTGTTCGGCTGCTTTTACTGTTCACATAATTTTTTCCATGTAAACAGTCAAATCAGTTCAAACTTTGTCCATTCCCGTCCGCCGAAGAAGCCCTAATTCTTTAGCACCAAAATTTTATGACTCTCGGAATAAATAATTAATGATGTGCCTAGTTTTTAAATTTACCATGCATCCCACCGCCGCAAACAAGAAGCAATTATCAATTTGAAAACATGATCCATGTGACTCAGTAAAACACCAAAAGTAAAAGATCTCTCTGAGTCTCACCATTAAAATTTAAGGTCCCAGGTCTAGATCTTTTCTGTACCACAGCACAGGACTATATACTGTTCAAAAACAGCATAGCATGTTCAACCAAATCTCTATCTCTGAGTCTATATATGTATACCAGTATACATTTATCACTAATCTACCTCTATGGCTCTATTTATCATTTCTCCATGCCGACTGGATCCCTTCTCATCTGGCAAAGGCAACCTTAGAAAAAACAAGGGATGCATATCTAGCCGTTTATCTAATGATCAGACGGTGCAAAATGGTTCCGTTAGCTTCTTATCTTCTCCTGTGCTGTAGGAGCCATGCATAGCTGGATTAGGCTCTGGTGGGCCCGGATGTTTGGCCCAACACAGCGTGGAGAAATCAGGGAGTCACTTCCTCACAGCATGTAGCATTTAATTTGTCCATATTATCTATTTAAAGAAATGGAAATGATATAACACAACCTAAAACATCCACAAATTATAGCATAGGTTCACTAAAATGAGAAATTGTTATGAAAAATAGAGTAGGGTTAAAATACACCATTGGTTTTGTGCTCCGATCATATTCCATGTTTTTTTCTCTGTTTTCAAAGTTCGAACAATCGATCCGAACCGTTCAATATGATCTTCATATTAAAATGTGTTTGGAGACAAAATTTTTATATTTTTTGAAATTTGTTTACTATTTTTTTAAATAGGTACAAAATCATTGTTTTGGATGGTCTAGAATCTTCTGAAAGCAGTGATTTTGTACCTATCTAAAAAATTAGTAAACAAATTCCAAAAAATATAAAATTTGGTCTCCAAGAACATTTTAATACAAAGATCATATTGAGCGGTTCAGATCGATTGTTTGAACTTTGAAAACGGAGAACAAGACGTGAAGCATGATTGGAGTACAAAACCAATGGTGCATTTTAACCCTGCTCTGAAAAATAATGCTTGTAGTTGTAGAAATAATATTTTATATATTTGTTTGTTGAGTAGGGTTCAAGTACCTCATGTCTTTCATACTTCATCATGCCTCATACTATTTATTTCATTTTTTAAAGACCCAACATTCTATTCATACTGATTAATATGCACACCATATTAACATTTACTTGGTGACCAAATTTTATATTTTTGAAATTTTTTTTTACTGTTTTTTAGATAGATACAAAATCATTATTTTTTGGATGGTCCAGGAACATTGATTTTGTACAAATATAAACTTGAGTAGAACTAGGGTGTTCTTAAGCTCACCAAACCTCTTAGTAAACATAGCTCCAAAAACTATTAAATTGAATTCAAACTACGAATTCAAACTTTTAAAACCAATCTACTTCACGAGTGATGAGTTTGCATGTATTTTTTTTTTTAAATTAATTTAGTATAAAATCAAGCAGTAAAAAAAATGTTCAAAAAATGAATGTATTAAAATTGATTTATAAATCTTCTAATTTTAACCACTTGACTTTATACTAAATTAATTCAAAAATTAAAATACTTTGCATGTAAATGTACCACTCGTAAGTAGATCGGTTTTAACACTTTAGATTCGTAGTTTGAAGCCAATTTAATAGGTTTTGGTGCTAAGCTCACCAAGAAATTTAGTGAGCTTAAAGAACACCCTATAATTGTAAGTCGTTTTGTTGACAAATACAACCTAACTCTATATAATTTGCAACATTAATAATTATGTATTTATTTGAAAAAATGTAGTGTTAATAGTTAATTTGGAGATAATAATCTGAAATAATAAAAAGGTACTGACTTTTGTAATTTGTGTTATATATATGGTGACATAGACCAACTTTTTGAATCTGTTGTTTTGCAAAGTGCAATATTTAGTATATAATAATAAAAAATGATGAAGAAATGAAATGAATGCATTTGTTGAGGATTTTAATTTGCCTTGGCTTGGCGTCAAAGGATGCATGTGTTGTAATTGTAGGCGCATCCTGCACACTGCATTGTCTGATTTAATATGACATTTGAACAAGGTCTTTATTATCATACGTGCTCTATCAAGTAACCGACAGTCTCTATCTATAGCCTTTGACCTCTGTTTTTCTACCCAATTGTAAACTATACAATTTATCTGTTTTTCTTTATGATAGTAAAGTTTCTTATTAAGAAACTGTTTATAAATTTCATGTTGGTCAAATGATTGGCTCAAATTATTTCTCATTTTTAATTTGTTCCTGACGTGGCTTAATAGAAACTCTAAAATTAATTTCAAGAATGTGATAATTAGAAACTTTAAAAACCTTAATTTCTAAAAAGTGGTTAACAGTTATTTAGAAACTCATTTGAGTTGCTGGGATGTAGATGCTCTAAGTTGACGTGCTTTATAAATTCAACAAGGGAGAGAAAAAAAGAGAGGAACGATCGGATTATCTAAATACGTATATTTGTTGGTTAAAATGCTTTATTTTCTGTGCTCATAATTGTCTCACATTATTATCTATATTTTTGGAAGTCTAACAGTCCAATCAAACCACTCAATATGATATTCATATTAAAATGTGTTTAAAGAGAATTAGTCTTTGAACTGGTGGTAAAGACAATGCTCTCCGTGTGAGAGGCAGGGGGCAGAACTAGAAAATTTGAATGGGAGGATAATATGTGAAAAAAAGACAAAAATAGTGCAGTTAGTGGGAATTGAACCATGACCTTACAAATATCAAATAGAACTCAACCACTAGACTACAAGGTACAAGCACATATTTGTTATTTTATGAGGAGACTAAGACTATATAAAATTTCAAAAAAATAAAAAATTAAATTAAATTTTAATATACATAATTAAGAATTTTAAAATCATAGGGTGCTTTAGCATCCTCTGACATACACTTAGATCCGTCCCTGGTGAGAGGTCATAGGTTCGGTCTGGATGGAGACATTCATTGTGAATATTAAATAGTCGGGTGACTTGACCTCAACCTTTACTAAAAAATGTGTTTAAAAACCAAATTTTATAATTTAAAAATATTTATTTCAATAAGTATAGAATCACTATTTTTTACTGTTATAAGGGAAGAAAGAAGTAAAACTAAAACACAAAAATAAACATCATTTTTCTGATTTCCTGTAATATATATCTCCAATTTGAGAGCAACTCTTGTTCTTATCCCTTTCATCTCCTCACTTTTCACTTCTTTCTTCCTGAGTTTTTGGAGCACATTATTGAAAATACAAAGTCAATTTAAGCATTGAATTCTAAATTTATGTCTTTTTAAAAAAAAAAAAACAATTAATATATCTTCAAACCAATGAAAACAACGTAGGGAGAATTTTGAAAGATGAATCTCAAATTAAAAAAATAATATGTTTTAAACAACTTTCAACTTTTTATTGGAGTAACCATCGGTTGTATTAAAAGTAAAGATAAAGTGTCCTTATTTATGTAGGAAAGAAGATAATTCTAATTAAAATGTGAAATTGCTCTTATATAAGAACAAATTTATTGATGATAACAGAATAAAACAAATTTATAGACTATATTAAAATGCAAGTACTAACACAATTTACACAAAGATATAACAATGTATATAATAACTAAGCTTGACTCATGTCCATTTTCTGAAGAAAAACTAGTTTTTTTTTTTTTTAAGTAGAAAAATAATTACAACCAAACAATGATAATGTCCTTGAAAGGAGAACAAATTGTGCGCTGAACATAGGGATGTTCAAATGGATTGGTTTATTTGGTTTTAAACCGAACCGGCAAATTTCGGTTTAATTGGATCGATTGTTTGGTTTAAATGGTTTGGTTCGGTTTTGGGATCTCCAAATCGGTTTGAACCGAACCAACCGGTTCAATAAAAAATGGATCGGTTTATTTTGTGTGGTTTATAATGGATCGGTTTATCAAAAACCGGCTTGTGTGGTTATCAAAAAGATTATCCAAATCTGTTTGAACCGAACCAACCGGTTTTGAAATGTTTATTTGTAACTTGAAATGTTTGTATTTGGTTCAACCGAACAAACCAAAGTTTAAATTGGTTTAATCGGTTCAGTTTTAGATCAGTTTGGAATTTTAATTCGGTCGGTTCAGTTGGGTTTTCATCATAAATATTAATTAATATCGTACAAAATAATTTATTCATGTATAACATCATTTAACTTGAGCACTTTCTATTACATCTTTGAACTCACTGATCATAAGATCTGATTACCTGTCTTATTTGTAATATTTTTAATATGAGTGAGGTTATGGTATTTTGTTATTCGCAGATTGATTCAAGCTATGAATTTATTTTTTCATTTTTAAATCTATACAGTCGATTCAAACTAGTCAATATAATCTTCATATAAAATGTACTGGAACCTATATATGGTCCATAATTTATTTTATTTTATTTTAAAGTCTAAATAGTCGATCATACTGCTCAATTAGACCTCTATATGAAAATGTACCTTTAGACCAAATTTTATACTTTTGAACTTCTTAATATCACTACTTTCAGATAGTCTATGATCTAATGATTTCGTATTTATATAAAAATAATAAACAAATTCTAAATAAAATTAAAATTTGGAGAAATTTTAAATTTGATCTCCAAATGCATTTTATACGAAGATAATGTAATAGTGTTGAGTGATTCTGATAAAACTATTTAAATTTAAAAATGTAAAAAATAAATTCATAGTCCGGATAAATCAGCTCATTACGAATTAACAATTACACTAGTCTCACTCTTTATAAAATTAATTTCAACAAATTTTTGAATTCCATACATATGCACTAGATTTAATAATCTCAGAGGAGGTTTAAACTCTTCAAGAAACCCGTTACCAGTATCAGTACCGCCATTTGCCCCGAGGATAGGAGAGATAAATAGAGTTAGTCAGAGAAAGAGAGAGGTGAAAAGACAAAAAGCAAAAAAAAAAGATTGACAAGGCAGGTCGCTATCCATCAGACCCGGTTCAGTCTGGCAAATTATCACCTCTCTCTCTCCATCCATCCAAACTCTTCCTTTCCCATTTCAAACTCTCCTCTTTACAACTTGCACAATTTGCATATAGAGGTGAGAACAAAACGACCAGAAAAGCACCTTCCACCAACCCATCTCATCTCATCTCATCTCCTTCCCTTTCCCTTTTTCTTTCCTTTTCCAGACTATCTTCACAATTTGCATAGCTCCATGCTTTCTCTTCCAAGATTTCTCACACCAACTGGACCCACCTCCCTCCTCTCTCTGTTCCCTTCTTTCTCTCCTCCTTTGCTTGCTTTCAAAGCCCAACCATGTACCAAAAGAACCAAACTTGTTAGATAGATACATCGACAACTCAAATCCACTTTCTATAAAATATTCTCCAATCCACAGAAGCTCAATCCTCAATCTCACAGTATCTCACATCTCAATCCCTTTAATGCTATTTAGTAGCAACCTTGCTTCTAAGATGAAAGACAAGTACATAGAGAGAAGAGACAATTTTCTTCACCCCTTTAACACCAATCCCAACCCTGGCCCCGGTCCCGGTCCCGCATTCCAGCCACAAAAGAGAGAATGCCTCTCGGACGAGGCCGAGGCCGAGGTCGACAGTGTCAAGAAACCGAGAAACTCGGAAGACGAGAACAAACAACTCATTGCCATGCCGCAACAAGGTGGAGATGGGGCCACAATAGAAGTTGTAAAGCGGCCCCGTGGTAGGCCACCAGGCTCAAAGAACAAACCGAAACCACCAATGGTGATAACTCGTGAGGCTGAACCTGCGGCTGCGATGCGGCCTCATGTGTTAGAGATTCCTAACGGTCATGATATTGTCGATTCTCTCGTGAAGTTCTCTCGGCGAAGGAATTTAGGTGTTTGTGTTTTAGCCGGTACAGGTGCTGTTTCGAATGTGACGCTTCATCAACCGGTTTCTGGGCCGAATGGCGGAGGCGGTTCGATAGTGTTTCATGGAAGGTTTGAGATACTATCTATCTCGGCTACTTTTCTACCTCCCGCCATGTCAGCACTGTCGCCACCCGCTGCCGCTAATGGAGGGATGTCAATATCACTGGCGGGCCCACATGGGCAGATAGTTGGAGGTACTGTTGCTGGACCGCTCGTTACAGCAGGGACGGTGATTGTGGTTGTCGCAGCATTTAATAACCCGACATTTCACAGGCTACCGGTTGAGGATGACATGTCGGTGTCGGTTTCAGTATCTGGCGGAGGGGAGGAGGTTGAGAGGGACAACCATGAAAGAGACCGGGACCATCACATGCAACGCCGGGCGTATCAGATGGAAGAACCGCAACGTGAGCAGGAACATTCAGCGCCGCACGTGCCGGGTCCGAATCAGGCGGAGTCATGCGTTATGTCTATGTATAGCTGTCATCTTCCTTCCGACGTCATCTGGGCACCGGCACCTCGGCCACCGCATCCTCCGCCTTATTAGAATCATACATTAGGTCATAGATGCATAATTTGATTGTATGCTTATTGTTTCTTTTTCTCTTTTTACTTTGGTAGGGAGTTGAAAGATGTTTTGTTAATTTTTATGGTTTTCTCTGCTTTAATCATCGTTGTTAATTATTTAATTAGCTGATGTTTATAATTATATACAACAAAACAAGTCAATTAATCTTCTTAACATAATGCATTGCCATAACTAATAACAGAAATATTTCCTTATTTTTAGAGAGATTATATTACTATGCATAGCATGGATTGATTCGTACTATGGATCAATATTTCTGTTTCTAGAGAAGTTTAAACGGTCGACCTGAATCGTTCAACATAATTTCCATATGAAAATGTACATATAGATCAGAATTTACAATTTTTGCAATATGTTTACTATTTTTTTAGATAGATAGAAAATAATTTGATCGTACCAGTATATGTTTACTATTCATAATACGAACTAATACCTGCTATGTATATGTATAGTACCAGTATATGTACAATACCATACACTCGTTTTGTTTGTTTGTGTGTATGTGTGGAGAGAAATGGGTGGATAGGGTTTAAAGCTAAGGGGTATTTGTGTGTGTGTGTGTGTGAAGAGAAATGAGTGGATAGGGTTTAAAGCTCAGGTATGATTGGTTGGATTGAAAATAAGTTATTTTTAGAGTTAAGCTAGAATAGCTTATTTGATATTTGATTGGATTAGAATAGTTAGAATACGATATTTAGTTGGGTTACAATAGTTAGAACATAAGAGTTTTGAGATTTGAAATCAAACATTCCTGAGAATTTTGCAACCAAACATACCAGAGGTTTAGCCAGAACAAGTACAGCAGTTAGATACCCACGCGAGCTGACCTATACTTGCTTGTTTGATTGGTTGGTTTGATTCAAAGTGTTAATGAGCAAAGATGAGAAAAGAGAATGAAAGATTTCAATTTGTAAACAACCTTCTCATGTCACTGTCACTATCACTGTCACGCTATCTCTACAACCTGTTGCATGTCGTACGAATCAAGCATGGGAGGTTATCTCTTTCTTTATGATGGAAAGAGGCAAAGCATATCATCGATTCTCTAGAGAGAGAGAGAGAGAGAGAGAGGTGGGCTGGGACTGGGATTGCATGGTCTGAAAAGAACAAGCGTGACATAGTGGAAGGGGTTTTATGAGGAAAGACGATGCAGAGATTTTGTACTTGGGCCTTCTTAAAGCTGTTTGTTTCAATCTATGGAAAAATAAAAGAAAAAGCCTACCCAGCCCCAGGCGTAGCATCTTTCTCTCTGCTCGTCCTATACATACTAATAAATCTCTAAATCTTTTTTTCTTTTGCTCATGCTGTTGGTAGGGAGAATTTCGATGTCTTTATTTTATTCTGTCTCTCCCTCGCCTTCCGGATATCCGCTCTGAATCCACATATTATCTGAATCCGGATTTAAACGGATACGGATATATTGGATACGGATACAGATATTTTTTGCATAAGAAAATTTGATACGGATACGATTAAAAGTATAAACGGAGCAGATATCCGCACTATCCGGATCCGAAATTTAAACTTCTCCGCTTCGCTGTAACTTGACTTTCAGTGGTTAATATTCCCTAACTCTTCTCCATTCCTATATCTTTTTTTTTTAATTTACTTTTGTTTTTTTAATTGTTTTTAATTTTTTTAATTTAGTATTTGTACTTAAAGTTCATATTACTCAATTATCCGACAATTATTCGTTTCGTAACCGTATTCGAATCCGTATCCGTGGATTATCCGCTCCGTATTCGTATCTGTTTAAGACGGATTTGGTTTTGAATTTTGATATCCGTTTACTATCCGTATCCGTATCCGCTCATTGAAAAACGGATACGGATTTGGTATTAGCATTATCTGCTCCAAATCCGCTCCGTTTACACCCCTACCCTCGCCTCTTTATTTTTTAATTTTAATAATTACAAATTTGAAAGTTAAATATTTAAATAAAATTGTTAGATATGATTTATATTTTTTTCTATATACACATAAAAAATTACGACATTTTATTTTATTTTTATTAGTATCAAGAGTTTGTAAAAATACATCGACGTGAATAAATTATAGATGTTCATTTTTCACCTTATTGATTCGTATAATATCAAAATCGTAAAGTTATAATCTTTTATGTGAATGTAAAGAAAATAATATCAATCACATCTAATAGTTTTATTTTGACATATAATTAAATTTTAGAATTTTAATTATTAGAAAATTAAAATGAAGGTACAGTGAATGTACAAAAATTAGAGGAATTTGAACCTCCTCCAAAAAATAATACTAATTTAAAAATAATATTGTTATTTTTGTTTAAATGCAATATAAAATTAATATTTATCAGTAGTACATTACTTTTACATTATTGGTATACACGTATTTAAATAATATTAGTGTTACACTATTTTTTTTTAGAATAACTGTCTTTTTCAATGTCTCGTGACAGCTTCTGTCAGAGATTAAATTTTTTTGTTCAGTTCCCCGCTCATACAAGAAATTCATAAATATATTATCCAATTATTCAAAAATAATTAATCTTTAACCAATGTACCACCTATTATATTAGTTTCCTTCACTATCTTAATTTATAATCAGTTTCGTATTTTAAATACCACTACTAAATAGGAAAACTAATTATGACCTAAAAAAAACTCTAACCAAATAATTTTTTCAATTGAATTCTTTCTTCTAGCACATATATGTAACTAAAACGCCTCTCTGGCTAATTTAGTTGTGAAAAATAGCACAAGAAAGTTGTGATTTTCAAATATCACCATTCAAAAACTTCAATTTCTTGATAATGGTTCTAAACTAATTAATTCATTTTGAACACTACTAATATTTTTTATCTAAAATTAAAAAAATTAAGAAAAAATAATATATGTTTTTATTGACAGTTTAAAATTAATATAAAAGTAAATTAATTAAATAGTATTTAAAAATACCTTAGTATCTGTAAACCGCAAACTTAGTACAATAATGCTAATTTTGTTTCTCTGCGGAGACATATTCAATTCTCAAAAATAATATTTAAAAAATAATAGATGTACCAAAAAGATATATGTTAATGGAGGCCCAATAAGGGTGAAAACGGAGCGAATACGGAGCGGGTAGTGGTAAAATCATATGCATATCTTTTTAATTTTCTAGATACAGATACAGATCGGATTGAATATTTATTAAATAATATTAAAAAAATATCAAAGTTCCTAATATTTATCTAATTTTAATAGTGAATAACAATATTTTTTCAATATAGTATTAAATATATGATATATCTATTATTCGGATACGGATAATTGAAACATAAAACCATATCCGTATCAATATCCACATCTAATTTTTCGAATACATATTGAATACGAATAGGATATTATCCTACCGTTTTCACCCCTAACACCTTGTTTGGATGAAGAGTGGAGGAAGTAAGGGGAGGTGAACAATAGAAGGAAATGGAATGGAATAGAAAAGAAGATTAACATATTTAACCTCTTCGTGTTTGGATGATTAATAAGAGAAATTAAATTTAACTTTCCTTTCCGTCTTATTTCTTTTTGGTTGATTAAAATTTAGAAGCTCAATGAGAAATTCGGTGGTTGTTGTAGGTTTGTAACAAAAAAATTTAAATGAGAAATATACAAGTAAGATATATGGTTGAACATTTGTACTATTTTTTCAAAAAATATTTGCAACAAAATTTCTTTCCATCCGTTACACCTCAAATCAGGAGGGAAACCGATCCTATTAATTACAATGATACAAGGTTAAACCTTTAACCTCTTATACCCTTCACCTCCGATATAATTTTATCAACCAAACACGATTTGACGAAAAAATTTCTTTTCTTTCCATTCCCTCCTTCCTACTCTCCATCCAAACAAGGTGTAAGGCCCAAGGTGCAATCCGAGTTATTTAATGATTATTTAAGATTGAATTACATTTAAAAGACGGTAGAGACTAGAGAGATGGGGCTTTACTTATAAAGGAGAATGATTGACTATTACATGAAGGGGGAATTTCACGTATACCCCTCAAAAATTTCAGAATTACGTATTTCTCCCTCTAAACTTTAAAATTATGTATTTTTCCTCTAAACTTCAAAAACTCACAAATTTATCAATTTTATTATCTTTTATATTAAAACTCATTCTAAAATTATAAAATATCAATTTTACCCTTTATTAAAAGCATATAAAAGTCCATCAGACTTAAATTTGAATCTGAAGGGTTCCTCTACCGTCCGATCTGCGCATCGCATTAAGATCTGTGCGCATCATATTAAGATCTAGCACGCACGATCTGAGTGCATTGCATTAAGATATGTGCAAGTCGCTTCAATATGCGTGTGTGTTTGCATCAAGATTTGTGCCGATCTTGCACGCACAAATCTAAAAGCAGTTCGAACGGTAGATGAACCGTTCAGATTCAAATTTGAGTCTGATGGGTTTTATATGTTTTTAATAAAGGGTAAAATGGTATTTTATAAATTTAGAATGAGTTTTAATATAAAAGACAATAAAATGGATAAATTTTGAGTTTTTGAAGTTTAGAGGGGGAAATACGTAATTTCAAAGTTTAGAGGGAAATACGTAATTTTGAAGTTTTTGAGGGGTATACATGAAATTCCCGTTACATGAAAGAGCCGCCCCCTTAGCTATTTTGTCTGTTAGTGCTTTACCTTTGGTTGGCATGTAGGCCTATATATGGCCATATCAATATCATTTTGTCAATAGAAATTCAATTTGTACTGTCATTGTCATCGGTCAAAAGTTTAGAAGGCCATCCAAATTAGTATACAAGGGAAGCCTGAAATGTTTTATGTCTTTTATGTTTTAATCATGCTTTATGTTTTTGTTTTTATTTTAAAGTTTAAATAGCGATCTAAATTGTTCAATATAATTTCTATATTAAAATATACTTAAATACCATATTTTATATTTTTAAAAAATATTTACAATATTTTTTTTTCATAAGATTCTAAAACCTATCTAAGAAAAATAGAAAATAGTAACAAAATTTAGTCCCAAGTACATGTTGAGCGGTTCGAATCGACTATTTGAACTTTGAAAATGGATATAAGAATGTGAGGCGATTGAGACATGAAAAACATGAAATATTTGAACCCTACTCGATAAATAAATAATTATATTTACATTATTTGTAATTTGTGTGCGACTAGATCAGCACTAGCTGAAATACTAAAATGATGTTATAATCCATGAAAATATTTTTTACAATGGATTTCATGGGGTCAATTCGTTCAAATTGAAAGAAAAAAAAATTGAAAGGTAAGAGGATACACCATTTTTTTTCTTCAAAAAATCTGATCACTGAAGCATTATATGGCATTGAATAAACTCAAGAAAAGGAGAAATATCAAAATTCATAAACTTTGCAAAGAAAAAAGGCAAATGAACTACGTCTTTTACAAAATGCAACAAAAACATCTTTTGTTTTTTTAAAAAAAAATTTCATCACTAAAAAGCTATTGTCAAGTGCTTAAAACCCAAAGACTTACATTTTGCTTTAAAATAGCTCAAGACTAAAGCAAACATCTACTTTTTTTTTTTTTTTTGAAAGGCTTGGTAGATCAGGCTAACATCTACTTAATATATCTATACAAAGCTTAAACTCTCATGAATTCTCTCTGTTTATTTTTTTTTACCTAATTGAAAGGTATAATGACAGAATTTTTGTAGGGGTTTGAGAAGAAAAGAAGTATCAGTTTTCATCTGCTAAGGATCAATATATGCTAGAATTAATTAGGGAAACACAAAGCAGTAGTGCTGGTTTCATCTCATACTCCTCATATCGAGTGATTATGATTTAAATCGGTAAGGAACAGGAAAAATCTCATATCGAGTGATTATGTTTATTATTATTATTATATTTTATTATTATTATTTTATTGTCTTTATTTCTAGGTAAGTACTAAGAATTAAAAAAAAAATATAAAAATGTTTGAAATAAATCTATATTGCCATTAATTTAAATATGATCGTTTTATTTTTCAGTTCGTTGTTGGTAGATTAACTCCACCAAAAAATGCCAATAATATAACAATAACTAATATATGCAACAAAATTTACCCCATGCTAGGGGATTACAGAAAAATAACAGTCTGAGCCTAATTTTTAAATGAAATATAGTAAAGATATATCATTTTTTTAGTACTCTTCAAAAATCTAGTAGAAGTTGTCTGTCAGCGGTTTACATGAAAATAAAAATAAGCAAACTCAATTTTTCATCAATACATCTAGACAAACATGCTACTACTATTCTGTCATATTCTAATATGTTTACTACTCTCTCTAGATTCTAACAACACCTCAACTACAACTCTGTTTCTTGACTGATTTTAACCGCTAAGATTTCAGACGAACACCTCATGAGAATAAATATTCATAATCTAATTTTTCCAACAAAACCTATGGAAAAGGAACATGTCCTAATACTAATTTAAAAATAATATTGTTATTTTGTTTGGATGTAATATATAATTGATATTATTATACACAATACTTTTTCGTAGGATTTGACACTAATATGAATAATACTTTATAATATTGTTTCAATATAATCACCTTTTTCAGTTCGTGGCTCGTAGGTTAACTCCACAAAAAAAAAATGAAAATAATACAAAAATAGCTAATATTTTCTAGAAAATTTACCCTCATTGTATTGATTTCCTCCGTTATCTTATTTACAATCATTTTCATATTTTAACTACAACGTCTAGTACTGTATGTGAAAACTAATTTTGACCTACAAAACTCGATCCAAATATTTTTTTCAATTGAATTATTTCTTTCTCGCACATATATGTAAAGTAGGTTCACACAAATTTAAGCTATCTGATACGAAAAAGCATGACATTCTTTGATCATATTTGTCTGAAAAAAAAATTAAGAGTAAGGACACAAAAACGCCTCTTTGGCCAATTTTTGTTGTGACAAATAACACAAAAAAGTTGTGATTTACAAAGATCTCTATTCAAAAACTTCAATTTCTTGAGAATGGTCCTAAACTAATTAATTCACTTTGGACGGTTAATTTTTGAGCGCAAAATACCTATAACACTACTGATATTTTATCTAAATTTAAAATCATAAAAAAATATTATGTTTTTTATTTACAATTTGAAATTAATGTAAGAGTAAATCGATCAAATGGTCCTTAAATTTAATATTACTTAACCAATTCAATGTTGCATGAATACGATATGGAATACAGTAATATGGTAATTTTCAAAACGATACGGGTATCGAACGATACGATATGAATATCGATAGACAATACGATACGTATTAGATACGGATGCGGAACTATATATGAAGTATCGGAGTAACATAGGTGTACTATTTTTTTATCGCCGGTCAAATTTAGATGACGTACAATCCATATTATATGAAAGTTATTTTTTAATTAACTTATAATGACCTTGACATTGATGCTTGTATCATTTAATTAAAATTTGATGTAATAAATAATTAATTATTTTATGTTATTTTTATTTTGTATACCACTACATACGCACTAATTGTAATAATAAAATGACGCTATAATAGATGTATTTTTTTTACAATGGATGCATGTTAAAAGTAGAATCAATCGGTTCAAATTGAAAATTTTAAAGATATAAAATTATATCGTTAAAACTTTAAGGATTAAATGATACTTAACTAGCACTATTCAACACTACAAGTACAATTAATTTAGAAAATCAACCATAAACAGAATTAGTGAGTGTTAGGTCTTCTTTTTGGTTGTTAACTATCAACCACCATCTGAAAGCTCAAATTACAAGCTTGATCAATAATTTGTTCCCACACACACTGTTCATCCCCATAGCTTCTTAAATATATTTTTTAATATATAACCGTATTGTTGATCAGGTATGTATTAAGAGGAGGGATTCACTTGTAACATTTGTAAGTTATAACATTTTACAACAATTAGATTTTTTGATTTTGAAAGTCCAAACAGTCGATCCGAACCATTCAACATGATTTCTATATTAAAATGTGCTTGGATATCAAATTTCACATTTTTTGATTTTGTTTACTAATTATTAAGTATTTTACAAAACTGATGTTTTCAGTGGTCTAGAATTATAAGTATTTTTTTATTTTGGTATTTTTTTAATTATTGTAATGTGTTATAAATTTCCAAGGAGCAACATATCAGAGAAGGTTTTCATGCATGGAGTTTTTATTTTATTTGAATTTAAATCAATTTATATTCAACTCAGTCAACATTTGAGTTGACTTTTTGCCTTTTATAATTATGTATTGTTAATCAGAAAAATCTGAATTTTTAGGGAAAGTGTATTCGAATGTCTTTCAGCTGCTATAAAAATTAAAAACAAGATTCAAAACCAGACAAAAGTTGTGAATTTATTTCAAAGTTGGATAGATTTGCTCTTCAAACTGTACCAAAATGATTTTGTCATTTTGCAGTGTTATCAAGTATTTTTTTTTTGCAAATTTTCAAATTAAAATATCAAACCAATAAAGAGTTATAAATTTATTTGAAAATTGATATATTTATCTCTTGCATACAAAAAAAAAAAAATTTCTTTGATTTTGCTTAACCGTCCATGCTAGTGTCTGAGCATTGAAATTTTATCAGGCATTAAATGAACTTAAGAAATTAAAAATATCAAAATTGATAAACTTTACAAAAACTAACAGCATCTACATCACAGCAACTCAAATGAGTTTCTAAATAACTGTTAACCACTTTTTAGAAATTAAGGTCTCTAAAGTTTCTAACTCTCACATTTTTAAAATTAATTTTAGAATTTCTATGAAGCCACGTCAGCAATAAATTAAAAAGGAGAAATAATTTGAGCCAATTTTACCAACTTGGAGTTTATAAACAGTTTCTTAATAAAAAACTTTACTGCATAGTTTAAATAAGAAACCCTCCCCACATCTCTGAAAATATATTAGAAACCCTCCCACATCTTTGAAACCGATCTACTTCATGAGTGATGCGTTTACATGTCAAATTTTTAAATTTTTGAACTAATTTAGTATAAAGTCAAGCGGTACAAAAAATGATTTATAAGTTAATTTTAATGAATTCATTTTTCATTATTTTTTGACTACTTGACTTTATACTAAACTAGTTCGAAAAATTATAAATTTGACATGTAAATGCATCACTCATGAAGTAGATCGGTTTCAACGGGTTAGGTTGGATGTGTTGTTTGAAGCTAATCCAATAGATTTTTGAGTTAAGCTCACAAAGAGGCTTAAAAACACCCTAGTTCTACTTGTTTCTTAGTTTATTTTTTTGGGCAGTGTTATAATAAAAAATTCGGTTATTTTGGTCAATAAAAATCCAGTTTGTACTATCATCATCACTGGTCAAAAGTATGAATTGAAATTTGCTGAAATCTCTCATTCGTGAACGGTGTTCCTAAAATCTCTGAAATTCTAAATCCAACCGTCCAATTTTTTTATGCACGCATCTCAAAACAGCTGATTTTCTGTACACACATCTCGAAACAGCTGGATTTGGAAAAACAAAATTTCAGGAATACTGTTCATGAATGATAATTTCAGCATATTCGTTACCCAAAAGTATAGATGCTAATGTGTGTCAAAAAGATATATATTTATAGTTAGATGTATGCAAGTATTATTTTTAATTAATTTATAATGACGTTGACATTGATACATGCCCGTATTATTTAATTGATCTTTGATGTAATAAAAATTTATATTACATTATTTGTATTTTGTGTGCGACTTCTTTGGTAATTTGAAATTTTTTATGCTCATGGGATGGTATTTATTTGGGGTTTAAAATTTTGAAGGTTTTAGTTGATTATTTCAATTTAGATCTGTCTAAATTATTTATATTTAGTTGAGGTTTAAAGTTATACTATAGTTTAAACTATTAAAAAAATAGTATTAAAGAGAAAACAAATATTAAATAGTCTAATTAAAGTTACGATTAACCTATCTAATTAATTCTCGTTTGATAGAATAACTGAGATTTAAACTCATTATTTATAATGAGTGAGGCTACGGTACTATGCATAGCACGGATTGGTCCGTGTTACGGCTCAATATTTGAGTTTTGAAAATCCTAACGGTCGATCCGAACTGTTCAACATGATTATAAAATGAATATGTACTTGCAAACCAAATTTTACATTTTTAAAATTTTTTTTTACTATTTTTTAGATGGGTAGAAAATCACTGTTTTTAGATGGTCCAGAATTTTTAGATCAAGTGATTTCTACCTATCTAAAAAAATAGTAAAGAATTCAAAAAATATAAAATTGTTTGCAAATACATATTCATTTTATAATCATGTTGAACGGTTCGTATCGACCGTTAGAATTTTGAAAATTCAAATATTGAGTCATAGCACGGACCAAACCGTGCTATGCATAGTACCGTAGCCTCACTCTTTTATAATTAAAGTCACAACCAAACCATACTTTTGAGCCCAAAAACAATGAAGAGGCGGAGAAGCCCAAATCACTGAAAGATACGATAAGAAACAATCCACTAACCAACGATAACAGCACCTCTTTATTTTCTAGTTCACTTCTATTTCATGGCGGATCGAGCCCCAAATGGCAGCGGTACGAATCCGCCTCGCCTCGCCTTCTCCTCTATCCTCCAACAATCGCCGATCAACTTCTTTCGTTGGCACTCGCCATCGCATAGCGGCTGCGGCTGTGGAGGAGGGACCAGCGCGCGCGCTATGTCGTCGTCTTCCTCGGGCGCCTCCTCGCCGGATCCGTACACTACGCTGGCCGAACGAGCTACCTTCGAGCGCGAGATAAAGAAGAGCAAATTCATCGCCATCGCATCTCCCGTCTCTGACGAGCACTCCGCCATGTCTTTCCTTTCTCAGGTTCTCATTTTTTTTATTTTTTTTGAAATTTGCTACCTTTTGAGAGAGTATAGTGTAGTTCCTGTTAGTTCATACATAGAGTAGCTTTCAGAAGTTATGTGTATGTCTTTGATGTTGATTAAGAAGATAATTTAAGATTTATGTTAACTCAGGTTAGGGATCCCCGTGCCACTCATAATTGTTGGGCATACAAGGTACCTCTAATCTATGCTTTTCTTTCAAATTCCTTTCCTCAATTCTATAAATCAAGCACCAATGAATTTATGATGCCAGTTTTCAATTTCTCTTTTGGTAGCTCGGAGAGCAGTACCGGTCCAATGATGATGGTGAGCCCTCTGGTACAGCTGGCAAACCGATTTACTCTGCTATTGTTTCCTCTGGGCTTGATATGGTGATGGTAGTAGTAATTAGGTAGTTTTTCATATGACACATAGTTTATTTTTTATTTTATATATATATATATATAGAATTGTGCTATTGTACTTCGCGAAGTAAAGCCAATGTTTTACTTCACGCTCATATTCCCATTTTGAAAATCCAAAACGTCGATCCGAACCGTTCAAGTTGATCTCCATATTGAAATGTGCTTGGAGACCAAATTTTACATTTTTTGGAATTTTTTTACTATTTATTAAGCCACTTTGAAAATCGCTGATCCATTGGTCCGAATTTTTTTCTGTTTTGCTACTGTTCACAATGGATCAGCGATTTTCAAAGTGGCTTAATAAATAGTAAAAAAATTCCAAAAAATGAAAATTTGGTCTCCAAGCACATTTCAATATGGAGATCAACTTGAACGGTTCGGATCGACGTTTTGGATTTTCAAAATGGGATATGAGCGTGAAGTCGTTTTACTTCGCGAAGTACAATAGCCCTACTATATATATATAGGAATTGGCTACGGTGCTACGCGTAGCATAGAGAGCCTCCGTGACGGCTCAATATTTGAGTTTTCAAATTCTAACGGTCGATCCGAACCGTTGAACATGATCTCCATATGAATATGTACTTGCAAACCAAATTTTACATTTTTTAGAAATTTTTTACTATTTTTTTAGATAGGTAGAAAATCACTTCATCTGAATAGTGCAGAAATTTTCATATGGAGATCATGTTGAACGGTTCGGATCGACTGTTAGGATTTTGAAAACTCAAATATTGAGCCGTAGCACGGAGGCCCTCTATGCTACGCGTAGCACCGTAGCCAATTCCTATATAATATATATATATATATTATTTCATAAAGATCTATTTAGTAGCCCCCTTTCCAGAAACAAGAGACCGAGTTATTTGCTAACCAAGGATTACACCATCAACTATATACAATCTGAGTTTATATTCAGTTGATGTTTTAAGATTTCATGCTTTATTATAGATATTTTGGAGGTATAAAACTTGGAAAGGGGGTCTTGTCAGGCCTATGGAGGTGTTGCTTTAGAGTGCTTGAAAGGTGCTCCTACTTGTTATGTCAAACCCAAGGTGTTTTTTGAACCTTGTATAGTTGTATCTATAATTGATTCTTTTTGTTTATTATATAT